>JAJAGP010000069.1:0-205149 GCA_025084515.1 Ancistrus triradiatus | reverse complement strand
ATATATTAGTAATGACCAATACTTCAACCGATATTAGTTTTATCAGCAAACGGTGGGATTGGTGTATTAAATTTTTATTTTCATGCTATGTTCAAGCTGCAGCATAACTGAGCCATAGTACAGCAGATGCAACAACATGGCTGAACCACAAAGCCATGACACACTTGAATTTATAATTACTTTACTAATATTTTTACGTAACCATATTATAACCAACAGTGCGAATACAGTACAATACAAATGCAGGAGACTTCTGGAATTAAAGAAGGGCGAAGTGGATAGGGAGTTTTCAGAGTGTTTAGACAAACAACGTGTCGGACTTGGTGTGAAGGTCCCACTACGTTAAAAATTACATCTGTTTTTTTCTTGCATTAAAATCAGACTTGGTGTGAAAAGGCATTTAGTTGCTTCCTGAGTAAAATGGTTACGTCTTTGAGGTTAATTAGCTTAATCTAATGCTGAAAAATACATAATAAATCTTAAGTAAATGCATTGATAGAAATATTCAAAAATAATGTTAATAATTGTTACTATCTTACAGTTTTGGTGCCCCAAAATTTTCTTAATACACAAAGTGCAAATGACACGTTATGAATTATGTTTTACCTCAGTTGTAATGTTTTACTGGGTTATAAACAAAGTGAGATGGTCACCTAAGTCTACGGAGTATGCAAATGAAAGCATCTGGAGTTTGAGATGCTACTGGTATTAGGTTCTAATATCCATTTAGTTCTTGCTGCATGAAAATGGATTGTTATGTAAAAAATGACTTGGCCTCACTGTAAAGTATGAGGGAACTCTGATGTTTTCAGGCTGGTTTTTTATTTTCCTTTCTGGGAACCACATTGTGGACTGCGAGAAGTTAACGTGATTTTCAAACTCTGTATGCACTACATGTTCTTTATTCAGTTTGCATTAACATACTACTGTGGTGAGCAAGAATCTGTCAATAAAGCAGAGAATTATATAACATAATAGTATTATAAAGCACGAGAAGGTAGACTTTGGTTGTTGTCAGTAGTTGGATTTGGTTGGGTGAAGCCTGAAATTAATTCTTTTAAAAGCAGATTGGGATTTTGGTGGGGTAAAACCTGGACTGGACGTTTACAAGAAGTTGTCATGCCAGACTGTTAAACAGTATTAGTAATGTACTGTTTATATTTAAGAATGAAATGACCATATAGCCATAAATATTGAGACAGCTAAATCAGTTTACCATAAATATCTGGACACTTAATGAAGCTTAGCCATACCTAGACATCTAAATGACCTTCAACCGTAAAAATCTGGACAACTCCGAGTCAGAGACTGAGAGGTCGAGGTGTCCATGTCTGGTTGTGGAGTGTCCACTGGCGTCCCCATCTGGGAGTTCACAGGCGCCTGCATCGTGAACACAGGGAGGTCACTGAAGATAAGCTAAATAAAAAATTTAAAAATCAATTAAATTTGCAATACATAAGTTTTGTACGATTTTTTTTTTTTTATTGTGCCTAAATTCATTTAGGGAGATTTTAATGGGAATTCCAGTCAAAGTGAAACCTGCGTACCAAGTAGCCTAGCATGCCTGTAATATTATTGTACCATCGCTTGCTTACTATTAATTTTTCAACATAATTTCATATGATGGATGAGTATATTGCCTTAAGTATGTAACTACATTAGAAGCCACAACAGTTTCATTCAGTAACTTTATTGCAAGCTTTCAATCCATAACAACATGCATATATGGCAGGATTATTCTACCATTGAATCCTGTTGGGCTGGCACAGTGGCTCAGTGGGTAGCACTGGCACCTCACTGCGAGAGGGCCCTGGGATCGATACGATTTGGAGTGGTCTGGGTCCTTTCTGTGTGAAGTCTGCGTGTTGTCCCTGTGTCTACATGGGTTTATTCCAGTTGCTTTGGATACCCCCATAAGTCCCAAGACATGCTTTAGGTTAATTGATTATGCTATTGTGGCCTCAGTGTGTGTGTGTGTGTGTGTGTGTGTGTGTGTGTGTGTGTGTGTGTGTGTGTGTGTGTGCCCTGTTTAGGGTTTGTCCTGCCTTGCGCCCTATGCCACCAACTAGGCATCTGCTCTCCTGTGACCTTGTAAAGGATTAAGAGGATAAGGAAGTCAACTCAGATCTATTTATATAGCGCTTTTTACAATAGAGCATTGTCTCAAAGCAACTTTACAAGTTTACATTATCTCCTAATAACTACGTCCAATCCCAAATTGAGCAAGCCTAGAGCGACAGTGGGAAGGAAAAACTCCGAGTGTTATAGGAAGAAACCTCAGGAGGACCAAGACTCAAAAAGGGACCCAACCTCCTTGGGCGGTGTAGATGATAAATCTAAGAGCGAAACTGAAGTCATGGAGTCAAAGTTCGAATAAAATGTGAAGTATGCACATCGGCATTAAGTGTCCCGGGTATGGTGGGGCTGGAGCTGATGACGGAAGCAGCTTGAGTGGAGCTGCAGCGGATGAACATCATGTGTGGGGCTGGAACTGCCGGAACACAGCTCGGAGAGAAAACAGAAAATTTAATTAGTTATTAAGAGCAGAGTGTCTATTAACAATCACTGATGCCATGTCAATCACTGATGCCATGTGTAGCATGAGACCCCGGCAGCATTAGCTATAGCAGCATAGCTAGAAAGAGGAGAACTGGTAGGAAACTCAGCCAAGAGGGATCACATGAAACATTGGCAACCCCACGTGAAGCAGAAGACAGCAACCCAACGTCTCTGATCACCATAAGACTCTTTGACTATGAACCCCCAGCTCTGCCCTTATTCTAAAGCAAGGATGCATGAGTCAAGATCACGAGGACCGAAGCCCAGTTCAGCCAGACCGCCCACTCGACACTCCCGGCTAGCGGACAAGGCAGGCAGGCCAGACATGACTCCAGACTCCGGCCCCAGTGACCCAAGCCATGCATCCTGGTCTAAAAGGAAGAGAAGTGATTGAATTAATGAATTCTGTTGAACTGCAAATGTCTAATGTGACAACAACTTTGTGTTTTTTCTTTGTGTTTTTTATAGTTAAATACAAATTTATGTCGTTTGTATGGACATAATAAATGTGAAGCACTTCTTGCGATAAAGCACTTGGCACAATGGAAACAAATCCGCAAATTGAATGAACTTCTATCGCTGTGTAACTTAAACCAGATGCTGTATAATTATGCCTCTATTATAGCTCATCTGGTTAAAAAAAACGCCATAAACAGTGATTGTATCAGTGTCGCGGTTGGAACATGCCTATCTGAGTTTCAACATGCCTCTCACCTTCCTCCCCCCAGAAAACTGAAGAAGACAGAGCAAGACAAGCTCAGGCTGAAGTTCCTAACTGGAGAGTGGTTTTACGAGACAAAGGGGTCCAGGCACAGAGACAAGACTAATGGAACTGATATTATTAAAAACTCCATGACGCAAAGGAAACCTGTGACCATATGTGAGTGAGCCAGCAGACACACACACTGACTGGATTAGCTTCTTGCCAAATAACTTATTCATATGATCTCCTACCTGCCCCTTAAGGCCATCGCTAACAGATGTACACAGCCAAACAACCTCTGTAGATTGAAATGGGGAGAACAGCAGGTTGTACTGATGAGCTCATTGACTTTCAACATGGTGCTGTCAATTCATTCAACTTTTGCCCTGTTATTGTGGAGCGTTACTCAATGAGTAACACCAGCTCAGCCGTGAGAAAGTAGTGTACTCAGGCTTACAGAGTGCTGGAGCATGTCTGCTCAGAGTGGGAAAATCATGGACTGTGTTTCTATGGAATAAGTCCTTCACACACCTGAGATCACCATGTGTGAGTGTACAGGTACTCCCCATTTTATGATGGGAACAGATAGTAAACAAATACATATTCAGTGCAAACTGTTCTCTGAATTGAGTTTAGTTTTTTCCCAGGGCGAGCGATGCACAGTACGATACTCTGCTGCACTCTGCCATGCTAACTTAGGAAGTCCGGCAGTACGTGATGTATGAAGTCATGTGGCAGGAGTGATGAGCGCTGGGAAATGTAGTGAGGAAAAGCCATGGTCGTGGTTTTGTTTTTCACTTTCAATACATTATTCAAAATATTACATGAGATATTCAATACTTTATTATAAAATAAGCTTAATGTTAAAGATTTTGTCAAACTGTAGTTTAATGTAACTGTTTTAAGCATGTTTAATGTAGGTTACACTCTATATTAAACTCCTCGGTTTACATTTACAGCATTTAGCAGACGCCCTTATCCAGAGCGACTTACAATTGGTACAATCTTACAATCCAAGCAATTGTGGGTTAAGGGCCTTGCTCAAGGACCCAACAGTGGCAGCTTGGCAGAGGTGGGATTTGAACCCTGGACCTTTTGGTCCATAGTCCAGTACCTTAACCGCTATGCTACCACAGGTTTACGATAAATTCATTTTACAATGGATTTGTCAGAACTTATTCCATTGTAAATTGGGGACTACCTGTAAATGTATTTAGTGGCGGGTTTCAGCATCTGGCAGTCTGCGAGAATAATTTGAGTTTACCAGAACAAATCAGTTGGCTATGGTGATGCCAGGTGTAAATGAGAGTTCATAGTTTTGCTAGTTTGGCCTGGATTCTTGGTTTCAGCGAAAGATATTAATCCTACTGCCTATAATCTCAGTGTAGAGAAATGTTTTGTGAAAGGTTTTTGTCTTAGAATGTCAATGCCTTCATGTCCAAAGTGAGGTTGGTAAAGAAAAGTTGTGCGAGAGCCATGCAGCATGCACAGAGGCATGACCTCAAACTATCCAACGCAAGAATTACAACACTGACAGAGAGCCAGGACTTATTGCCTAATGTCAGTGTCTGAGCTTCGTAATGGTCTTGCGGCAGAGTAGGTGTGAATCCAGGCAGTCACATTCCAGGATCAATTATTTTTGCTGTTTATGTTTTTTATCATGTCCTTATTCCATTTACACTCTTTAGTATTGTAACAAAATAGAACTTTGAATAAGTTGATTAGGTAAGACCAAATAAGCGTAAATACTGTACTTGCATTTAAAGTGATGAACAACTCTGAAATAACAAGTGCATGTTTTGCCATTTTCTTCATGGTTTGGAAATGGTGTGTGCAGGATGTGACTAAGATTAGGGTGTGTGTGAGTGAGAGTGTGAGTGCACATGCCTGAGGTTTATTCTGTTTTACTAATTTGTTTGTATGCGTTTCAGTGGAAGTCACCCAGATCTGGCCAGAGAAACCTGGCTTTTTAAGTAATGAGACCAAAGACATATTTGTCCCACCAGAATTATCCGGAATAATACAAGAAGATAACAGGTATACTTTTTCCCAATTAACTGACTGACTTTTTGTTCGTCTGTTCCTATGATGGGTTCATTACATAAGGACCCATGATTTAAACAATTACCTTTCACATGGGTCACACTTGGCATGTGACACAGAAAACATTTAATCTACTTCAGCATTTCTTCAGGTTGTAAATTTTCCCATGCAGCAGACCCAGAGATTCGTGCTCTTTGTGTACTTTTTTCTTCCCCATGACATTGTACGCTGTGAAAACAGCTACTGTAACAAGCTTTTACAATAAAAAATATGTAATTGAATCATTAATATTTGTAATACAAACAATATATCATGAAAATGAAGTTGCTTGAAAGATTTTATCTTTATTATCAGTCGATATATAAAATACTGTGTAA
Organism: Ancistrus triradiatus; assembly: GCA_025084515.1. NCBI lineage: Eukaryota > Metazoa > Chordata > Actinopteri > Siluriformes > Loricariidae > Ancistrus > Ancistrus triradiatus. Next base: position 199,467 of record JAJAGP010000069.1, on the reverse strand, counting down.
AGGTTGTAGACATCTTATATTCCCAAATGTTAAAAAAACTTGGTAGACAAATTGTATGCTGTAATTTATAAAAGAAGCTGTAGACCTACAGTCTATATACCCGTGGAAAGTTCGAAGGATCCAAAAAGATTTCAAAGGCTTTAATTATCCCTTGAAATACCATTCAGAGCTTTATTAAGAAGTGTAAAAAATTAATGTATGGGTAAATTGTGCTGTGTCTCCAAGCTGGATGACTTGGAAGTCTTTATGGGTGAGGATGTCCTGGGTATGTGACAACAATCTCACAAGGCTTACACTAAGCAGGTCTGTATGACAGGGTGGCAAGAAAGAAGCCTATTCTGAAAAAGTTCCACCCTGAGTCTCATTTATAATTTTTTTTTATGCCATGTGGCAAGGTTTTGTGGTTAGGTGAGCCCAAGATTGAACTATTTGGTCTGAAATCCAAGCAAGCCAAACACGTTGCACATCACCCTAAGTGCACCATAACAGTTGTGAAGCATGATGGTGCTGCAGGGGTATTTTTCGTCCACTGGGACTAAGCAGTTGGTCAATATTGAAGGAGAAATGGATTCTGCCAAATACATGCAAGTGGGTGAGGCAAACGGCAGCCCTCTGCTAGACATGTTAAGGTGGTTCACCTTCCAGCAACGTCCCTAAACACATTGCAAAAAAACAAAAATAACCAAAATGACAACAAAAAACACAATGAAATGGCTAAAGGATAGGAAAGTGAATGTTATTGAGTGGCCAAGTTCAAACCCTGATGCACATCTGATATGAATTATATGGATGATCTTGAAGCGAGAAGTCCATTTCCACTCACCCCAAAATTTGACTGAACTTGAACATTTCTACAGGGAATTTCATTTAAAAAAATATTTTTCCCCTATTGCCATTTTCCCCCTCATTACTTGAATCTTATTAAGTAGAATATGTAAATAAAGCTGGAAAAAATTAAAGATTTAAAAAAATGTATGGGTTTTGATTTCAAACTGAAAGAAAGGTGTGTCAAAAACGTGTCTATTTCAAAGGGGTATGATGACTTTTCTATAGGCGCTGAAATTTATTGGCATATCAATATTGCATCACCATTTTGCAGATCCATAGCAGACATTTGTCATCCTTTTGTTTTTTTAGCAGGGAGGATCGATGGCAAATGGCAGAAAACAAGCCTTCTGCATACTCTCAATTCAAGGTACGTGGATCATATTGTATTTCAGTTCATTTTGCAGATGTTTGTGTAAGCCTAAAACTGTACAGGCTTGGGCACTCAAACAAAGCACAACTGGCTTTAATGGTGGATAAAACTTAGCAGACAATGAAACCTCAAATATGCCTAGGGCTGTCCAAACGTTTGTAAAACATAAACCTGTATCCTAACTGAAATGACTGTTCTTTTAGCCTAGACAGAATCCTTTCAACAGCAAGCCGTTCGAGTCGGATGAACAGAAATACACTAGTAATAATGCTGCAAAGGTGCCACAGATTACAGTGGGTTCACACCAGATTTATGAGGAGTCACAGCTGTCACCAGAAAAGCCATACAAGGCACCACAGTCACCTGCTGAGGGTAAGAACCTCCCTGATCTCTTTACAACATGCCTAATAAATGCGTTTTGGGATAATTCATACTTGAGATTATTAGAACTATTAGCTATCCAGAAAGTCTATCTCAACAGATTACACTATGTAACACAAGTTTTGTTCCCAGCTTTTTAATGTTATATTCCAATTGCTTATGTCTAAAACAAATGAAAAATTGCTTACATTCATCATAAACTTCGCTTTTGTGACCACGGCAACGAAAATTATGAATTTTTATTATAAAACAGGTCACCAACAGGCATGCCGAAGTATGCTTTGTAGGCCTCACACATCTTAGCAGATGCTTCCACAGTACTTTTTCGCTCTTGTCTTTATAAAATGGCCACATACATAGCAAAACGCGTCTGCTGGATGTATGCAACCTCTTGATGCCATCTAAATGAACTAAGTTGCTGTGTACTGTAAGGAAAAAGGATGTCTCTCCAAACTCGATAAAAATGGTCAATCTTTATTCCATGCAGTATCAAAGCACAAGAGTGTACTGAGGACTCAGCAGACAAAGACTGATCACCCGGTAGCAGAGTAACACACAATATATACATTTGAAAGTAGTGGTCCTTCCTAAGCTCCTCCTGTAATGGGTGTGGGCTGAAGTGTGAATACTGTCGTTATCAGAATCTGAATAGAGAATGAATTCACACCCGTCTGTCTAGGTCAGTTCCCCTTTGTCTGTGATGGCTGTTGCCCACTTACTATGCAATCCCAATCAATTAGATCATGTCTCTCCGTCTCTCAGGAAGGGCTATAGTGGCCCTATATAACTGTAGTTATACAGCTACCTACAATTCTGTACAGTCCCAGAAAGTTCTAGATCATTCTGGACAGTTCTAGAAACTTCTTGATAGTTTTTCTCACAATTCCAGAAGCTTCTTAAGTATCTTGAAATAATCCCTTAAAAATAGATCAGTTTCAAAATATCATTGTGCTGACCACAAAAGCAAAGTTTACAGGGAATAATAACTTTTTTCTGTTCATTTAGGGTACAAACAATCAGGAAAACACACTTAACAACTGGGAACAAAATTTTTTTTGAAAATTGTTACATGGTGTTATTAGTGATGTGGGCCATCAGATACTCAAATTATTGGTTTACCCATTTGATGTCTTGTAGATATTTTTGTTTTTCGTAGCACTGTTTGTAGTCTTGTTGGACACAGTTGTGTGTCGAAACCAAACATTTAAAGACGACACCTTTCTGATACATTGTGTTATGAGTGCATAATCAATGTATGTCATGTCTTTACTGGAGTTGCTGATGAGAAGATCAAACAGTCAGAGTGTTTTCCTTGCACAAACAGTAAGTCTGATCGACTAATCTCCATTCAGTGCTGCGTGTGAACCTGTCGCAGCTTTGGTGATGGCTGTTTAACTCGAGCATGTCCTTTATGCTTTGCATGACCGCTGTCTATCCTGTGTCTTTTATTGCAAACTAAACAAAGTGGAAAAGCTGTTTTTTTTTACATTTACTGTTGATTATCATTATACATAAAAGTATATAAAAGAACCAAATATTATTTGCTTGACATTGAATTGGTTCAGCAGGTGAAACAGATGTTTTTCTATTCAGTTTGACTCAAATTAGAATTAAACTGGCAGTATATGGAATATGTTCAAGTTTAAGAACCACATTCATATGAAATCTACCAAGTATAGAAGGGATTATATATAGAGGAATGTCGACCAAAGCTATAAGCTGCCATGCATGACCAGACTGTACGGAACATACACTGCTGGAATGTTTATCTCTAAAGATATTTCCAAAGAAATTCATATTATAGGTTGGCACCAGTGAGTTTTGTTTTTTTTCCCTCTGAAAAAAATAGATAATCTCAGGAAGTTCCATGGGACAGTTTGTAACATGTTTTGTAGGTTGTGCAACAATAGTTATTTACAGTTCACTGATTTCAGGAACGTGTTGTTTGTAATACCTGCCATGTTAAATCAGTCTCCTAAGACTTGGATTAAACTTCATGAATTAAACACCTCACTGTTTTGATCGTTAAAGTATTTTGTACAAAATACTTATTCATATTTGTTACTGAATCAATTTGTAATACAGTATAAAACATTTTCGATACGATGGTTAAAGAACTTAGCAAATCAGTCTCTGAACATGTTACCAGATCAAGTCGGTCTCTTTTTGCTACTACTGTGTCCTGTAGGGGTGTTAATGATACACGACAGGATTGAAGATACAGGGTTCCAGATTCAAATTCTCATACTTAGACTTTGGGGGGTGGGGGAAATATTTTTTTATTTATAATCTTTACACCTGTAAACACACACACACAATATTTAGTCCTAAAAAGTATGACTTAAAACTAAACCAGTTTTAGAAACAAATTGGAATGTGCACAACATTTTAGGGTTGTTGAGGTTTGTTTTTTATGTTTATGTTTTTATGGGACTGTGGTGGCCTAGCGGTTAAGGTACTGGACTATGGACCAGAAGGTCCAGGGTTCAAATCCCACCTCTGCCAAGCTGCCACTGTTGGGTCCGTGAGCAAGGCCCTTAACCCAAAAAAATTGCTTGGATTGAAAGACTGTATCAATTGTAAGTCGCTCTGGATAAGGGCGTCTGCTAAATGCTGTAAATGTAATGTTATTATTTGGCTTACCATCCCAAATACTTACATGTTATGCCCTCACAACCCTACTCATTAGCTTTTATTAAAGAGCACCTGTGCGGGATTGTTTACAAAATCAGTGAAATCTGGTCAAAACGTCAAAATCAGTAAGAAATGTGTTTTAGTGAATGACATGAAGCTAATGTGAGATGAATAGCACCATGTGTTTAAAATTCAATTGACTTATTATTAGCGCCATGTATGTCATGGTGCTTCTGCTTATAGTAGCACAGTTCTAATACCCATGGTGTACCTGCTGCAGCCAGTCATACATCCACACACAGTGTATGTGATTTTCATTTTAAAAAGCCTACAAAGTATTAACACTCAACCAAACTAAAACGAACTATAAAACTGAGAAATACACGCACCAAGCAGGAACATGGCTGCTAATCATTCAGTTATTGTGGAAGGCTTGTTGGCAGTGAGTGGTCTGGTATTTGGGTACGGATATTTTAGATTGCATTTCACATTGCCCATCTTTATGTACACCTTTTTTCATCACTATGCGTTGTGACCACAATTGCTACATGACATCCAATTATCATGCTTTATAGTCCTCCCTTTGTGATGTCAGAATATTTTCCAGAATTGTTTCTACCATGAGAGTTTTATATACGTTAACACAAATACCTAATTCCTGCTTGTGTGATAAACACCAGAAGATACCCTACCACTAGACAAGCTCCTAGACAGCTGAGATTAAGGAGCCCACAGCTGGATAGGCCAGGAATGCTGAATGAATCTGACCAGGAGGGGGAGCCAGACGTGGTTGAGACCACAAACATAAACAATAAATTTCCTTCACACCCTGGCTCAGTGTTAAACGTGCTTAAGTCCTTTAATCTACATGCTGTTTGCTTCGTGCTATTGCTATTTGCTGTCACATGCATCATGCATACATGCATAGTACTGCTCATGCATGTATAAGATTTCCAAATGGTGATTGGTAAACTGGCACTGCAAGGAATGTATTTCTGTTGTTTGGAATGTTTGGTTATTTTGTTTAATGTTGGGTTGGGCGAATTATTCATTTTTATTTGTATACTGTTTTATTTAAGAAAATTAAATTACCTTAGCTTTACATTGTCCTACGCTTTAACCATCTCAGACCAGGAGATTTGATTCAGGATCAGTTTTGCTTTATTAGCAGTGGCATTATTATTATTTATTACAGTGGTACCTCGGTTCTTGTTGTTAAATCATTCCAGAAGGCTTGGCAATGTAAATGTAAATTGAATAAATCTGTTCTGGACCACCATAAAAGCCATATTGTAGAAGACATTATATGCATTAATTGAGTTGTATTGTACAGGTGCTCACTGATTTACGATGGGGATATGTTCTGACAAATCCAACATATGTTAAATGTTATACTTTATATAGCGACGTCTATGATAATTAATGATACGTTAGTTAAAAAAAGATTATTTAATGATAAAGTGTTAAAAAATCTCCTGTAAATTAGTGAGTAATGGATTGAAAGTAAACAGTAAAAGCAAAACACTTAATCTATTGGTGAAATCCGAGTGCTAGCATAGCTGCTAATGCTAACTGCAGCCTGTGTTCTGGAGGACTCGGGTCCTATTTCCCTTTCGGTTGGCTGTCAAGAGTAACCTTTATAGGACCCATAAGAAAAACACGATAAAAATAGTGGAGATCTTCAATGAGCCAGGTCTATTGCAAATCTGAATCAGTGTGTACTGAATCGTGAATCGAGTTTTGGCTGACACGAGTCACATGGCTCGACTCATACAAGCTTAAGCAAGTGCACCCAGTACCGAGCAAACAACAAGAGACATATATTTTTCTTGTCATAATGCGTCATGAACTGAATTCGACGAGTTCCGAGGTTGTTGAGAACCGAGTTACCACTGTACTCTCCACTACTACTGAGCTTAAGTTCTGTGTTTAAGTTCTGACCCCTGACTCTTCTGCAGATCTTCATGAGGATCATGCTGAGCCTTGTTCCTCGCAGGTGTCTGAGCCCCATGGCTCGCTTATAGAACAAGGTAAGAATGTTCAACTGAGCCCTGAGGGCTCGTTAGCAGAGGATGACCGAAGTTCCATTAATGAGGTACTTGGGTGGTGTGGAAAGAGTTCTAGAGACAATAACGAAGGAAGAGAGAAACTTGGGGATTCGGAGGAGCAGGACAAGGACAGTCCAGAAAGTCAGAAATCTCCAGAGAAAGGAAATACACCTCCAACACCAGCAGTGATAAAGGCAAAGCCATCCCCGAAACCTAGGAGGGGCTTGTTTGCACTGTTGTCAAAACAGGAGCCAAAAGTTGAAAGTCCTGAACATGTTCTAACAAAAGAGCATGTGGTGTGCCCAAATGATGATGAAGAACACAACTTAACTTCAAAATTCCAGGTTCCTGACACAAAGCCAAATGCTGAGGTTGATGACATGAATGATGTGCAAAGTTCCTCTTCAAACCAAAACATGGCAACAGAGGAACATGAGGAAGTACCATTACTTTTTATTGCAGAGGATACATTGGACACAGCTGGTGATGACATCCAACAAACAACCTATTCAGACCATGCTGAAAAATCACAAAATCGGCTGGCAAGTCTGAGGTCTTTTTGGGAGAAGGGGAACAAAGGGCCAAAAATTCTGAGTATCAAACAAGGCCCAGACACGAGACATACTGGAATGCCTAAATCCACTGGGAATGAAAACAAAGCTTTGGACCAAAATATGTCCGAAGCTAAGATTAGCCCATCAAAAGCCCCCAAATTTGAATGTTCAGAAGATATGTATGGGTCATATAAAGTTTTTCCTGAATCATATAGTAGATCGAGTTATGGGGGCACTTTTTCTGTTACACCATCGCATGAGAAAAATACTTTCTCTGTATCTGTTGACGCTGTTCAGAAACCAGTGGAACATGGACTGCAAGATGAGAGAAGAACAGCCGAGGAGTCACCAAAGTCACCAACAGGACAAATTGATGATAGTCCGATACATGGACCGGATGAAATTCTTCCCCCTGTGCCATCAGTCAGAAAGACCCTTATTGAGAAGGACATTGAACCAGCCAATGTCAGCAATCTAGGGTATTTCTGGGAAAAGGAAAAGGATTGCGCTAAAATAATTATCAACACTCACGAGTGTGTACTAGACGCCAATACTGTGACATCTCCACTGCACTATTCCCAACAAGGTATCAACAAGTCCCCAGTGGATGAGAGTTCTGCCAGTCCAAATCCAATGAGAGGGGTTGAAATAAAAAACAACCCACTAAGCGGAGAGGTTAATGAGATGACTGCTTTATCAAAGAAGGGCAAGAAAAATCCCATCGCAGAGACCTTAGATGATACAAATAGAATGGCTTGCTTCATCCACGATACATGTCCACGTACACCACACAAGTCGGCTTTAGATAAAAGCAACCAGGATCCCAGATCTTCCCTTGTTCAAAATATCAGCTTTCAGGATAGCGGTGACCTAACCAGAGTCTCAGTGCAACCCAAAACACTCAGCCCAAGACAAACGCCTATGGTGCCACCTAGAGAGTTGTATCCAATCACAGAATCTAGAATGGTTTGTTCCCCAATGAGAGTGTTTAACATAGATATCACTCCTGTAAAAAAGATCAAAGTAGAATCTCTTGAACACATGCTGACTACCAGAAATCGAACAAGATATCCACATGGACGGTCACACTCTGAAAAGTCAAGTCCTGGCAGTGATGGAAATGACCTGGCTCAAATGATGGAGCAGAGCCTCTTGACTCCATCGGGAAATGCATCTGAGCAGAGCCAGCTCAGATCCCCACATTCTTCGTCGCACCTCAGAAAGTCCCAATCTCCAGGAAATGTCAGCATAGGTAATATCAATTCCCCAGCTCATTCTCTAGCTCAGTTCTCAGTGCTTTTGACATTGATTGACTGTATAAAGTATTTATAAAGGAAAATCAACAGTGCTTGAAAGACAAAATATAAGACTTACGGGTCAGGCCCAGTCTAACCAAGTATTTTATTTACCTGAGCTATCAGCATTATCCAAACTTTGCTGAGCCTACAGATGTATCTGGGTTTTCAGGCCATCTAGTCAGGCCAACAAAGAGTTCTAGAGGAGTTGGAACCTTCTAGCAGGTTATTGCCTTAACTCTTACTCACAAGTCAGTCAGGTGTCAGTAGTAACAATTTTATGAATTAGCATTGTGGTTTTAGTAGAAGCAGGGTTTATTACAAGACCTTGCTTTAAGGTATTTATCACATTGACCTGCAGTTCAGGTTGAATGCAGATGATGATCACCACCACTTCAGTGATTTTCATTGGCTGTTTTTAATTGGCTGTGGTTTTCTGTACACATCCTGCAAGGTGTGTATCTGGTTATCAATGATACCGGATTGACCGCATGTCAGTTTTTATTAAAGCCGTATGGCTATTAAGAGCCTTTTTCTATCGAACAAGGTTCTGGAACATTTTAGTACAACCCCAAATATGAAAAAGTTGGGACAGTATGGAAAATGCAAAAAAAACCCCAGTGTGTTACATTTTATTTTATTTTATTTTATTTTATTGCAGATAGTATGAACTCAATATAGTTCATGTTTTGTCTGGTCAACTTTATTTCAATTTTTACCAAACACACCTGCATTTCAGGTCTGTAACGCATTCCAGAAAAAGTTGGGACAGTGAAGTATTTACTACTATACAATGTTACCATTTACTTCTCACCACTTAAAAGACATTTTGGCACAGAGAATACCTAGTGATGAAGTGTTTCAGGTGTTATTTTGTCCTATACTTCCTGCAACTGTTTTAAGATGTGCAGCAGTTTGGGGTTGTCATTGTTTCCTTTTTGTTTCAAAATTCCCCACAGGTTCTCTATTGGGCAGGTCAGGACTTCAGGCAGGCCAGTCCAGTACCTGTACCCTCTTCCTATGCAGCCATGCCTATGTAATGTGTGCAGTATTTGAATAGTCTTCTTGAAAAATGCATGGACGTCCTTGGAAAAAATACTGTTTTGAAGGCAGATTGTTGATCTAAATCCCAACATACTTTTTTGCATTAACCCTGACATCACAGAAACCTTTGTCAAGGTCACTGACACAACCCCTGACATAACAGGACAGACTCTGGCTTTTGGATTTATTGCTAATAGTCTGGATGGTCCTTTTTGTCTTTGGTCTGTAGAACACAATGTCCATTTCATCCCAAAAAAGACCTGGAATACTGATTCGTCTGACCACAATACACGTTTCCACTGTGTGATGGTTCTTCTCAGATGCCTCAGAGCCCAGAGAATTCAACATCACTTAACATAAGACTTTTTTTTGAACAATAAAGTTTTAAGTGGGGTTTGTGAATGTAACTCCGTATTGTAGTGCCTGATAACTTTTTGCCAAAGTAATCCCTTGCCCATGTGGTTATATTAGTTATTGATGAATGAAGGTTCTTGATACAGTGCTGCCTGAGGGATCACGGATTTCAATTTTCTCACACATTTGTTGACACACTGGAGATCCTCTGCATACATTTGCTCCTCAAGGACTCCGTTTCATTACTAGTCCTAAATTGCCCCTGTCCCAAGTTTTTTTGGATTGTGTTGCAGGCCTGAAATGAAAATTAACAAATGACATGAGGTCAACCAGAGAAAACGACATGTCTTACTGTCTGGAATTAAATAAAAGTAAATGCAAGGAACACTGTTTTTTTTTATTTGCATTTTACATTCTGTCCCACCTTTTTCTGTTTTGGGATTGTAGTTGAAATATAAAAGTGTAGTTTTTCTGTTGCACACAGTTTTAGTACGGATGGTTCTTAATGGTTATCGGGTTTGTGTTGCAGCCAGCCAAATGAATATTGTGCTGGTTCTAGAATCTACACAAATGCTTTCATTTTCTAATTACGTGAGGGACTCAGTTGTGACATCTCCAATTTGACCCCTTTTTTGTAGTACATTGTGAAAATACAAGTTCTGGCATTCAAATAGTTATAATGAATTGAAAATAAATCATCTTTTTGAACTCTGGTTATGTAAAATCATGTATCCATGGTCTAATTTGAAAAATATTCTTGTAGATATCACTGAGTATCCTAGTCCTATAAGAAGACAGAAGCAACTGACTGTAAGACCCATTTCTATTTCCAAGAGCTTAGAAGACCTTGTTACTCAGCCCTCAAGTAAGTAACTCCTGGAACCTGGCATGGTTTTGTTCATGAATGTCTACACTGATTTTTGAAATGATTGTCGTTCCCTATCAAGTAAGGAGAATGTGTAAAATGTTTTTTTGAAGTTACATTTATTTATGATGCTTTGTAAATTGTTGTTTTTATTTTGTTCTAACTTTGATTTTTAACACCAAGGAGATGAAAGTTGGAAAAATGATCCAAGGAGTGGCATGGGTGGTGGTATGTATTTAGCTAAATCACTTCCTTCTTTCAAATAAACACTTCAGCTTAGAAACCACACGTATTTATGTACCATTTAATCACTTAATCACCCAGTGACATGAAAGTTACCATACCATTTGCACATAAACAGTTTTGTATAGTAGCAATGTCTATATAAAAATAAAACAAATTAACAAATCTAAGTGTAAAATAGATATTCTTGCAAAAAATGTGCTAGTAGTGGTGAAAACTTTTACAGTCTACTTCGTAATTAGAGCACATCATTGTGTTACTTTTTAAGTTTTATTTTAAAGTCTTAATAATATCTAGCAAAAGGTACAAGGGTGTGGTTGAACTTTTTTTTTTGTTAATATGCAGTTGTGTTCAGTTTGAATCAATACTTGTATGCTTGTAGGCATGCAGTTTTGATCAGCTACTGTAGGATTTTGTGTGGTTATTTGTAACCCTTTTTACTTTTACAACAGTCGTATTTACAGTGTGTGTTATCTAATCGTCTATTCTGCAGGCAATCAAGTGCTTCTGCCAGTCTTGGACCCAGAGAAGATGAAGAGACTCAGCATGTCTGTGCCTGGCTTTCTGCAACAGCAGGTAAGTGTGTCATTTTAGTATTGAGTTTTGTGTTGTTAGTCAAGAGTTTAGCTCTTCTGTACATAAATCAAGAAAGGGTTTTTATTCAATAATAATAAAATATACTCATCTAAAAAAAAAATGTTGGATTGTTGCCAAACTCGGCATGCAGTCATGTCTCAGGCAGATAAGTAAATGGTTACAGGTGTGGTCTGATTAGACACATTTACATTTATTTCAGCATTCTAATAATCCAAGCAATTGTGGGTTAAGGGCCTTGCTCAAGGACCCCAAACAGTGGCAGCTTGAGATTTAGATCAGGGTGGGACCCTGGACCTTCTGCTTCATAGTTCAGTACCCTTAACCACTAGGCTACCATGGCTAGACACTGGGTCTTGCCACAGAGGGAGGGTGTAAAAGTACCCCCCCCCCCCCCCCCCCCAACTGTCCTATAAAAAGGCTCTTAGAGGCTACTTTTGGGTAATGTACCTCTTGGTGATAGAATTTGAGGGGGGGCGCATCATTGGACTTCTGTTGACTATTTGCTCGCCATCTAGGCCATTCTGACCTAGCTGTTAGGAGGTGATGGGAGCAGCGGTTCCATGAGAGCATGCAAACACAGCGAACAGGCTCTGGACAGCCCAGACAGACCACCAGTAGAGAGGATTGTTTGATCCGCCAAAAAGCATGAGCAGCTCCCATAGTTACGTTCCACAATCCAGACACAGGTGTGCCACCTGTGTCTGGATTGTGGAACGTAACTATGGGAGCTGCTCACCCCTGTCTCTGCCCAGACCATTCCCAGGCACTTGGCAGAAGGAAATTTGTTGTCATGGTGCCCATTACGTTTCCTGCCATTGACATCCATTTGCAGTGGTTTCAAGAATGAGAAACCTGGACTGCTATGGACTGAAACCGTATTGTCTTTAGCGACAAATCCAAGTTCTTTTGGGATCCGCTAATGGTCGGTTTGAGTATGGAGGCCTCATGGTGAGCGCTTCAATCCTTTCTTTTCTGTGGAGCGACAAACTGCCCCAACTGTTGGTGTGATGAGGATCTACAGGCCCAGCTGCAACATCTGTGGACAAATGTGCGACAGGATACCATATGGAACCTGTTTGCCTCCAATACCCAATATCTCATCTTGTATCCAGGCTAGAGGTGGTCTAACAGGGTAACTAGAGCCTCCTTTCAATTGTACAGTTTTCGCTAATAAACATATCCTTTTTCTCTAATATTGTAATCACTTATATATCTCAGCATTACTTTCATCAAGTTTCAGTCAATTCCAACAACGCTAGTGAATTTTTTTTGGCAATGAGTGTTTATAATATCACTAATTATCAATTTACAGACAATGTGTAATCAGATGTGTATTAATGTTTATGGTGGTTTATCCACTTTATGTTCAAATGTTTGTTTTGTTTTGGTTTTTAATCTAGGTTGTAATCTGAGCGTGTCATTACAGTTTATATTGCTTAAGGGTACAGAATGAATGTTCATCATAAACTACTTTTGATTCAGGTTAATTAAATGTCTGTCGTGCAAGAAAAATGCTGAGTGCATTTTATTGTTATAGTGTGTCATTTGCATATCTAAACTGTTTTATATTTCCTTTGATTTGGAAGTCTAAAGAGTGACCTGTCTCTTAATTGCATTACTATGTTTTACTTAGTAATGAAGGTGTCTGAGGAAATGTATTAGAATACTTGTGTAAATGTCTAGTAACCTTTCCTAGTAACGTTAATTGTTCCTTGTTTGATAGGGCATTGGTGAGGAAAGTGACTGTCTCTCAATGGACAGTTTCTGTTCTGACCGACGTAGGAAGAGCAGCACAAACACTAACTTTAGTGCCTCATCTGGCCATGCCTCCCTGTCTTCTGTAAGTGACACGCATTTATAACATTTTTAGCAATATTAAGCTATTGTAATATTTAGCACATTAATGTAGTCTTGCACTTTGTTGTAATTGTTGTAACAGTGAATAATGTTAACTGACTTGTGTTGGAAATTAAAGGTCAGTGGCAGTAGAATGAACATACATGGAGCATACTTTGGCCATGTGGAAGTCAAAGGAACCATTCAATTTGCCATTAACTATGTGAACAAGCTGGAAGAGTTCCACATATTTATAGTCCGGTGCAGAGACCTGGCAGCAGCAGAGCCCAAGAGGAACCGTTCTGACCCGTGAGTGATTTTAGGTCTGATATTTGTGAAGAACCAAGATAGCCACTCCTACCTATTTAGGGGTGGTTTGTTTACATTTACAGCATTTGTAGATGCCCTTATCTATAGCAACGTACAACTGATATTTTAAAAGGTACGATCCAAGTGGTTGTGGGTTAAGGGCCATGCTCAAGGGCCCAACACTGGCAGGTTGGCAGCTCAGTTTAAAATGGTTTAAAACTTAATAATTTACAAATATATCTATTGACCTATGAGGACTGCTGTATTGTTAACAGTAAGTACAGTGGGGAAAAAAGTATTTAGTCAGCCACTGATTGCGCAAGTTCTCCTACTTAGAAAGATGAGAGAGGTCTGTAATTTTCATCATAGGTTCACTTGAACTATGAGAGACAAAATGAGAAAAACAAATCTAGGAAATCACATTGTAGGATTTTGAAAGAATTTAATTGTACATTATGGTGGAAATTAAGTATTTGGTCAATAACAAAAGTTCAACACAATACTGTGTAACATAACATTTGTTGGCAATGACAGAGGTCAAACATTTTCTGTAAGTCTTCACCAGGTTGGCATACACTGTAGCTGGTATTTTGGCCCATTCCTCCATGCAGATCTCCTCTAGAGCAGTGATGTTTTGGGGCTGCCACTGGGCAACATGGACTTTCAAATGTCATTAGAGGAGGAGCAAAAATTACTAATTGTGGATTTTTTAATTATTTTTTTCATGATTCAATAAATTTTTTCTTCAGGAAATTAACATAAAAAACTTAATCAAACAGAAATTTCCATATGTTTGAGTTCGGTTTGGAGTCAGTCAGTCAGTTTTCCTGTGCACTAACGCAGTGATTCATCTTTGTTTAGGTATGTCAAATGTTACCTTTTACCTGATAAAGCAAAGCTTGGCAAGAAGAAAACCACAGTGAAGAAAAAGACTCTGAATCCTACTTACAATGAAATCTTAAGGGTATGACATATTTACATACTTAATTGATGCTACAGGAGCTTATACCCCTTTCATAGCAATTAAGTCTAAAACCACTATATCATTTTTTCCATACAGTATAAGATACCGCTGGACAGCCTGAAAGTCCACATTTTAAACCTGTCTGTGTGGCATCATGACATGTTTGGGCGGAACAGTTTCCTTGGGGAGGTGGATGTGGATTTATCAGAGTGGGATATCAATAATACACACATGATGGACTGCACTCTTAAATCAAGAGTAAGGATTTTTAACACTTTATATTTCATTACAAAGACCTGAATTCCTAGAGCGTCTCGTGTCATGATGCTGATTTGAAATGATATTAATCCTCTGTGCCATACTTGTGATGTATACATGTGTTGAAGGAAAGTTAAGATTTGGAGAAAATGTTAGTACATATAATGATGTACATCAGCTTATTTTCATTCTAATGCTACATTTCAGGCTTCTGCTCCATCCAGTCCAACACACATTATCCACTGCATGGAAAAGATGGGAGAGATGAGTGTAGCTTTGCGTTTCCTTCTGCAGACAAGTAGGTTCAAGCTGTATGCCCTGTCTGTCAAGTAACAGTGCCATGTATTTCCTAACAAGCAATTTGCAATTGGAAAGAAATGGAAATGTCTTTTGTGGTTGTAGGTAGCAAGATGCCACAGACTGGTGAGATTCAGATCTGGGTAAAGCAGTGTAGGAATTTGTTTTCCAGACGTGGGACTGTAGACTCCTTTGTCAAATGGTGTGTATTTCTTTAAAACATTTGAACTCGCATGGAGGTTATGAGATCTTGAGAGCAGGGACAGCATTGTTGTACGTAGCCCATCTTTGACAACTACAATATTTATTGGTTTGAATATACAGGGGTACATTGGTTCTTGACCACGGTTCTCAACGCATTTTGACCAGAAAAATTTGTCGGTTCTTGTCGTTTGCTCGGTACTCGACACACTTGACTTGTTTCAGCTTAAACTCGTTTCTCGAATCACGATTCGGTACACAGTGATTCAGATTCACAGTAGCTCTTTCTCAGAGACGTTCTGCACTGTGTTTTTCTTAGACTACAGTTCTGTATTCTTAGTGACTCTTCTTCTTAAGTCTCCATGGGTTCTAAAAAGGTTAGTTTATTAGAGCCAGCTGAAAGCAAAACAGGAATTGAGTGTTTTGACTTCTTCCATCCATTACTCACTAAATTACATGAGATTTTTCAACACTTTATTATAAAAATAAGTTGTGTGTTAATAATTTTGGCCACCAGTAGGTTAAGCGTTTTAATCATTAACTCTATCTACAGGCGCCATAATGTAACTGCAGTCATTTAAGGTGGACAGCAACATGTGAACAAGACGCCAACTTCAGTCTCATCTCTGCTATGATACGCCAAACACTCATTAAACTCCTCAGTTTATTACATTTAACTTATGGATTTGTCAGAACATATCCCCATCATAAATCAGGGAGTACCAGTACAATACAACTCCATTAATGCATATAATGTTTTATACAGTGTGGATTTTCTGTGGGTCTGGAACAGATTCATTCAATTTACATTATTCTTTATGGGAAAAATCGATACTCGTCGTTTTCAGTTCTCGACAAACCTTCCGGAACGACTTAACGCTGAGAACCGAGGTACGACTGTACTTTGAATACTCAAATTAACATGTCCACCTGGTCAGCAGTGACATTTAGGTAGGTGATGTGTGTCAAAATGAAATTCCATATGAATTTCCCATTATCCAGAGTATCAAACCTCTACTGGCCATCCATGAGATGTAAATGAAAACATGATTCTATGAACCAGGCGACATTCTTGTACTGCAATAAAATTGTATTCCTACACTCTTTCACTGGGGGAAGTGGGGTTAGTGTGGTTAGTACACTGAACAGTATGCAGCTACATATCCCCACACTCAGCAGGGTGCATTGAACTGTGTTGTGACACAATAATTTCGTAAGAACCATTAAAAAATCTATGACTGTAAAAGCTTTGGGTCCAACACTCTGTGGCCAGTTTGTGATTTGTCCCTCCTTGTACCACTATTATTAGGTACTTACCACCACTTTCTGTTTGCAAAATGCTCTGACCCAGTCATCTGGCCATAATAATGAAGAGGCCAGGTAAATGAATGAGTCATATTTGAACCAGAAAAACCTCAGACAGAAAACTTAAAGATACGTAATGCATGTCACTTGTAATAATTCCACTTTAAAGGTGATTCGACATCATGTTGTTTCGTTCAGTAAGAAGTTGCAGTATTGTTTGAATTACAATGCTTTAAATAATTCCAGTGGAGTTTCTAAACAAAAGACATTTACGTGTTTTGGGATATGGGGCTCGAAAAATTATTCTCATCTACAGGGCTCTGCAAAAAAAAATAAAAAATAGTTTGGGATCCACTTAGCTAATCAATGTTATTCGTTATTCAGTGTGTGAATGCTCAGTGTTTTGGCTCATCTGTACACCCAAGCATGTTTACTAAACAAAAGCACTGGAACGCAGTTGGGAACACGACTCTATTGTCCAGATGGAACACAGCATGGAATTTGTGCTTTATTGATCATGTGCCGTAATAACATCATAACTATTATTAACCAAAGTGGTGCTTGGACAGTTTTAGAAATCTATTGCTCAAACTCTGTGCTCCTGTCCGTGCAATGTCTAGCTGCATTATTGAAGATTACATTTATCCCTTTCAGACAGAAATCACCTTGTTTAAGTAATACTTCAGAATACCAAATAATGTGGTTATTCATCTGTTGGCAACTGTACACATTCAGGATCAACACCTGCATGTTAAATTCTCTGTTTCTCGTACCTTGTAGTTCATTGCTCCCAGACAGCAGTCAGAAAGGCCGACAGAAAAGCCGGGTTGTGAAGAAAACAGCAAAGCCTGTATTTAACCACACCATGGTGTATGATGGCATCAGACTAGATGACCTGAAAGAGACCTGCGTTGAACTGACTGTGTGGGACCATGACCGGCTCAGTAACCACTTCATAGGAGGAACTAGGCTTGGCCTTGGAACAGGTGAGACATTTCACCCTAAACTCGCCAATAATATTTCACAGCTAGAATCAATGGCTGAGATGATTGTGATTGGGGAATTTATGACAGGATTGCCTTTTTTGTCTTTTTCTAGGTAAAAGTCACAGCTTGGCAGTAAACTGGATGGACTCCAGTCCCTTGGAAGCTGAACTGTGGAAGAGAATGATTAAATCAGTGAATGAATGGGTGGAAGACACTGTACCTTTGAGAATGCTGATTATGACGAGAAGTGTGCCCAGATAGTGATATGATATTTTTTGTTAATTAAAAATACATGGAAAAAAATCAGTTAAACACCAAATTAGAGGATGTACAATACACTGATAAAGGCTTTATCTATTTGATGTAAGATTGTATATTATAAAAGGAGTCATTTATTCCTTTTCGTACCTGCTTAGCCCAATTCCTGGGAGCTGGGGCCTAACTGTCAGCATGGGGCAGGAACTGACTCAAGACAGGGTGCTAATCCTTTGCAGGGCAAAAACACAGGGACACTTTAGAAATGCCAGTCGACCTATAGCATGTC
The DNA here is from genome assembly GCA_025084515.1 of Ancistrus triradiatus. Classification (NCBI taxonomy): domain Eukaryota; kingdom Metazoa; phylum Chordata; class Actinopteri; order Siluriformes; family Loricariidae; genus Ancistrus; species Ancistrus triradiatus. Next base: position 181,554 of record JAJAGP010000069.1, on the reverse strand, counting down.
TTTGGAATGTAGGAGGAAACTGGATCACCCAGAGCACCCACACAGACATGGAGATCATGCAGACTTCACACAAGCTGAGTCTGGGTCAGATATCGCACCAGGGATCTCTGGAGTTGTGAGGCGACAGCATTAACACGAGCACTGTGCCACCCTTGTGTATTTACTCACTTTGTGTTTCATCTATTCTTGTAAACTACAAAATATCTATGTTCTGTTTGTGCCATTAACCTATCATACACGTGTGTGTATATAGTTGTGTATATAGTTCTTAATGAACTGATGGGGAACGTGATTGATGGACAAAAGCATGAAATATGTATTGGATAAGGACTTCATCCTGACATCGTCCTGAGATGGCTCAGTAGCCATGGTGCTGCAAGCGATTAGTGTCTCGACCCCAGGTTTGAGTCCCGGTCCAGATTCCACCTGTGTGGAGTTTTTATGTCCTTCCCATGTCCACATGGGCTATCTCTGAGTACTCTGGTTTCCTCCCACATTCCAACGGCATGTCTTAGGTTAACTGGTCACGCTGAATTGCCCCAGTGTGTTGGACTAGTAGCATTAAAACTTTGCTCCTGGCACAAATAGCCATTGATGCTGATGTGACAAAAAAAAAAATTGTTTTTCGTTATTGGGATTTTAATATTGTTATATGAGCACTGTATTTACATGTATGTTTGATGTGCAAATGGTCATTGTATTAATGTAATTGCAATAAATATTAAAGTGGTGAAATATACTGTTTTTTTTTTTAAAACCATTTTTTTCCCTGTTTGTCCTGGTCATGGTTGCAGAATCTCTGGAATTTATCCCAACAGAACAAAGGCTACAGACACAAGATGCCAGACCATTGCAGGGTGGGCTGGGTAGGGGTCGCTATTGCACAGCAAGAAGGTACTGGGCTCGATCCCCATGTGGATCGGTCTGATTCCTGTCTGTGTGAAGATTGTCCTCCCCGTGTCCGCATGGATTTGCTTCGGTTTCCTTCCACAGCCCAAAGACCTGCATTAGCTTAATCAGCTTAACACAGTGTGTGTGTGTGTGTGTGTGTGTGTGTGTGTGTGTGTGTGTATGTATGTGTGTGTGTGTGTGTGTATATATGTATGTATATATGTATGTATGTGTGTGTATATATATATATATATATATGTGTGTGTATATATATATATATATATATGTATATGTATATGTATATGTATATGTATATGTATATGTATATGTATATGTATATGTATATATATATATATATATATATATATATATATATCTATATATATATATATATATATATAATATATTTTGTAGTAGCATCCCATAGTTTTGTCCCAAGAATTAATTTATATATATATATATATATATATAAAATTAATTCTTGGGACAAAACTATGGGATGCTACTACAAAACTGAGTGGGTCCTCTGGTCACTATTGGTTTCTAGTAGCATATTCTGAGGGCATGAGGACGGCCTACCTAATGGGGACCAGAATCAGTGTTCCATCCTAGAATTTATTGAATAAGAGTTTTGTCTTGGCTTCCATTTCCCATCCTGGCTCTTTGTTGTGTCATTTACACCTCACTAGGGACTTTGAGTCTCTAGAATGGTAGGAATTGGCTCACGAGAATGCACCTGACCACTTGGGTGGCATATTCATGCCACAGACTGCTGCCAACTCTTATCTTAAGAGCATTCCAAAATTTTAATGGACACAGAACTAAATATAAAGTTACTGGACTATATAACAAAATATTGGGCACGCAAAGCAAAAATAGTTATTTGAGACTGAGTTGCTGGATCCTTATCATGTGACACCACTGCAGAAGACAATACTCAAGAGGATACTAGCCCTGTATTTACTTTACTTGATACCCAAAGCAAACCTACTTAGTCTCCAGAACATGCAAACTCCATGCATTCTGTCACTGTGAGGCAACGGCACTACCCACATTCACTACCATGATACCCTAGAAATACAAATACTTTAAAATAGTACTTAAGTACAGTGATGGAGTCAGCGTACTACTTTACTGTACATCACTTGATATGTAGTCCGTTCTAGCTCCTTTTTGTAGTCAAATCTATATGCTGTCAATCAACATCTGTGGGCGGGCTCTCTAGCGCTAGTCACTCCTCGCGAGAAATAAACGTGTCGCGCCATTTTAATCCAGAGCGCGTTTCAATGTCGTTGTGTGTTTGTATCTGGCGGTCAGGTTTTTTATTTAGAGCACCGAGATTTTTTGCACTGCAACTTCAAAACCAAGTGAAATAGCGTCTTCCGTGAGTAAACTGAGCAACAATAGTAAGTTGTTAATCTGTTTTTAAGTATATTTGATTTATTTTAAAAATGCCGCGTCATTCATGTAATGGCATTGAGACTGAGGCCTATAAAGCTGCTAGCGTTAGCCTCACTAGCTTTACTAATGAGACTTTTGTGGTGTAGTAAAACGGTTTGCGAGTCAATTAGTCTACTTAAGGTTATATTTTAAGTTGCAAATTAAATACATAACGTTTTATGTAGTTAGTTTTTAGTTTAGCGATATATCCTGAAACTAGCTCTTCCCACGTTGTTAGCTATAGCATAGCTAGCTGTGTGACACGTTATGTAACGTTTATTATAAAGGTTTAACTTAATGCGGTGAAGCTTAATCCGACTAATGCTTACACTTTAATTCTAAGTTGCAATACTGGCCTTTAAGGTACTGTTGGTATTTTTATTTCGTGTTTATTTTTTGTAATAGTTATGCGTTTGAGCAAGAACGAACATACTTGCGCAGTTGTACTTGCAGGAAGTCAAAGAGAAAGTAACCACTACTGCATTACCAAACATTTAATGAAATTGCATTTGTATGTTTGTTCACCGGTTGAAAAGGCTACATTTTGAGTTTTAGAACTTTATATGAATAAAGTGATCAAGTTGCTTGTCATGAGGCACCTCTTATTGTTAAGATATCAAACATTTAAATCTATAAATCTCTTTCCTTTTCAGATTGACCTTCAGTGGAACTGGTTGGCTCCCTCAACAGGAATCCCTGATGATCACCAGAAAAAGAGGAAGAATTGAGTCTAGCTGCCTGGATGCCATGTCTTCCAGTGCTTCTCAAGAATGTGAAGTTACAGACAGCCATTCCTCACCAGAGAGTGATACGAACGACTGGGGGCTAGATGACCTGCTTTCTTCTGATTTCAACTGGGCACTAGATGATGATGCCCTCTCTCCTTTCCCAGACATCAGGATGCAAGATCTGGATGTTGGTGCAGACAATATGGATCAGGCATCTGCTGTGACCATTTCCCAGAGCAGAGGCTCAAGGCAGAGATTGCAAGACCTGTCAGGGCACATCATCAACAAGAATGCCTTGGCTGCACGAATGAACCGCCTAAAGAAGAAAGAGTATCTGAGCAGCTTAGAGCAGCGCGTGGGATCTCTGACAAGTGAAAATCGGCATCTCAAGCAGGAAAACACCAACTTGACCAAGAGAGTGGAAGAACTTGAAAATGAGACTAGGTACTTGCGAGCTGTGTTGGCCAATGAGAGCATGTTGGCACAGCTATTGTCTAGGTTGAGCGGTGTGAACGGCATGAAATTCTCTACCTCGCTTTTCCAGGAGTCCAAAGAAAATGACCATGATTACGCAATACCGAGGAAGAGGGTGAAGGTGGACGGAGAGGGTGCAGCAGGTGGCGTGTGTCTGCATGTGGATAAAGATCATGTCTCTGTGGAGTTCTGCACTAAATGCGCAGAGAGTGCAAGCGAATCACATAAAATGTAGGGTCAAGTATTTTGCCTTTTTCAGCGATTTCCGAGACTGAACAAAGTACATGATGTAATGAACATCAAGGGGACATGAGCACAGTAGTAACTGTTCAGATATGGACATGAATGGCATGTGTATATGTAAACTCTGCTTTCAATACAAGTTACTGCTAAACTTGTTGACAGTTTTCTTCTAGGTGCTTGGTCTGCCATGGCGGATGACCTGGTCTAAGAACATCCATGACTACCCGAATCCATGGTAAGGATCAAGATTGATCAAGTAGAAGACTGCGCAGAAATGCGTCTTTCCTGAGATGTTCTGCAGTGCCCTCTGTCAGTTCATGGCACTTGTATTGCAAGTGTTCTGTTGTTAAAGATAACTGAGGAACGATTTTTGTTGTGAATCAACACTTTGTTAATATACTGTGACCCTCACGAGGAAATCAGATGGAAACAGACTGTTAATGTACTGATATTGCTGTAGCTATCTTTTGTTAACAGCAATAGAGGGCTAATTAGTACTTAGTGAGTTTGATTTAAACTGATATAAATAGGTGATGTTTCACAAAGGACATGGTAGTTGTAATTGCATATAATTGTCACAGTCATTTGGAGCCTTGAGTCAAGCAATTTTGAATATTTTTCCTGAGAAAGAAGTCCTTTGTGAAATGTCACTCATTTCCTGGAGACCATTTTTCATGGAGCCCCTTATTTTTCTTTATGCTAAAGTGGATTTGCTGTGGGGAAAGCTGAAGAATCGGGACCAGCAGCTTGCAACATGGCCTGGTAATTTTAAAAAGGTAGTACAAGGAGCAGTGTAAGTTGAAGCTTTTACTGGTACTCTTCACTGCATTTTGTTTAGCCTCCATGTTCACCTCCAGTACATAGCTGAGTGTTTAAACTCCTGGCCTTTTCAAACACGCCCAACAACACATTGCATCAGCTTAAATGTAGAACAACTTCAGCTTCATCTTCACAAACAAAAGAATGATTTGTTTTGACAAACTGTCACTGTTTTGTTTACTGCATTGTATGAGGATGTATTGGAGAACCAAACACTGTTTAGGATTATGAGAATGTGCAAATAAATCTTATTTTTTAATCAACATTTATTGCTTTCCTGCCTTGTGCTGTATTAACCATTCTCCTTTTCTCTTTTTAAACAGCTGTTCCTTCCTTCTCAAGTGTTATCCTTCCTCTTTTCTAAGTGGATAAAGAATGGTAATAAGTCCATCATGCAGGCATAAGGGAAATACAAAGCCTTTCATTCTCACCAGGTCTATCATTAGTGCTATGTGGGTTATGGAGGACAAATCTTACTTATGAAGAGCTAGGGTCTATTTAAGAAATGGGTTAAACTTATAGACTTAAATACATACACTACACTGCCCAGCCAAATTAAAGGTCACCACCTGGATTTAACAAAGCAAATAGTTAAATATTAAAGAGCCTCTTGGATAATTACTGCATGGGTGGTTGTCTCAGCTGGCAACAAGTTATTTAACCCTAACTGATGCAGTGAGTAGCTTCTGTTATTAAACAACCATGTTGAAAGACACATCCTGTGGTCCTGTTTCAGAAGGATCAAATTGTGAGAGTGGTTCAGGGAGCATGAGCCATGATTTTCACACATGGATTGGCCACCAGAGTCCAGACCTGAACCCCATTGAGAATCTTTGGGATGTGCTGGAGAAGACTTTGCGCAGTGGTCCAAATCTCCCATCATTAATACAAGATCTTGAGGAAAAATTAATGCAACTCTGGACAGAACTGCTTCTGCAATGTCACATTTATCTCTGACCAGAGTTCTGTCCTCAAGATCTTGTATTGATGATGGGAGATTTGGACCACTGCGCAAAGTCTTCTCCAGCACATCCCAAAGATTCTCAATGGGGTTCAGGTCTGGACTCTGGTGGCCAATCCATGTGTGAAAATCATGGCTCATGCTCCCTGAACCACTCTCACAATTTGACCCTTCTGAAACAGATTAACGATTAATTGCTTTTGGTTGTGTATATTATCAGATTCCCATAGTAAAGTTGAAAAATTGTAAAGCAAACCATCATTAAATGGGGAGCACTTGTAACTTTTTTAGTTACTAGCTCCTCCTTGTGTTGTCGAGCTAGTGAGGTATTTATGCATCCTTAAGATCAGCCCACTGTAGGCTATTATTGGTTTAGTGTGTGTCTGAGGGTAAATACAAGCAGAACCAGTAAAAAGTCTGGTAAAGTTTGTTGGGATGCGTTGTCAGTGCCAGTAATAAAGCATTCCATGTTCTGGTTTTGGAGACATTTTAATTATTATTCAAAAATGTTCCATCACCCATTCCTATGCCCTCTGCTTTTGTGCTAAAAATGGAGATTTATGGTAGAGTAATGAAACTCTACACACTCCTTCTAAATGTTAGCTGATCTTACAGTGCTGAGACTGTTGGGGATTCAAAATAAACATTTTCTCCCAAGTTACAGGCCCCAAGTACTGCAGCTAGCTGGCTCAAACACTTATGTGAAATGTTTAAAACTATCATCTTGCTGCTTCTCCCTAGAACGCCATGTTCATTACAAGATTCTATAAATTTGACTCTTAAATAGATGAGAAGCTTAAGAATGCTGTGGAAAGTGGATGCACTTTAGTGTCATCAGCTGAGATGTAGAAAGCCATCTCTGGTCTGTAAGTAGGGGAGAACTAGAATTGGATTCTTCACATATGCACACTGCTTATGCAAGTTGAAGGAATACATGTCTGTTATCATCACAGCATTTGTAGTCTACACTGATCAGCCATGATATTAAAACCACCTGAATATTGTGAAGGTCTTCCTCATGATGTCAAGGGTCTGCCTCCTTGATCCATGAACGTCCTCTGAAGGTGCCCTGTAATAGTTGGCACCAAGATATTAGCAAAAGAAGTCTTGTAAGTTCTGAGATGGGGCCTCCAAGGATTGGACTTTTGTCCAGCATATTAGACTGATGCTTGATATAACTGAGACTACACCATGAATAATTGCGTGATGCATTATCCTAGTGAGAGCTCACTGCCATTAGGGAATACTGTTGCCACCAAGGGGCAGACGTGGTCTGCTACAGTGTTTTAAGTAGGTGGTATGTTTCAAAACATCCACATAACTGAAATGGTCCAGGATTTCCCAGCAGCACATTCCCCAGAGCATCACACTCGGTAGTATTCACTTCCCTGTCAGTGATTTTAATGTTATGGCTGATCTATGCATAAATTAAGAACATAGCCAAAAAGTTACAGTTTGTTAAAAAAAAAAAAAAAAGGTTGACAGAATTGGAAATACTCGAATTTCATCAGTCAAGCTTATAGGTTTAATTTTACCATTGCATGATATGCAGGTTTAAAGGAAAGCTAATTCGTGCCTCAAGTTGTACATGCACTACAAATGATTACAAGAGATTAATCTAAATTATGCCTAGGAAACATGCTTTTATGCTTACACTTAAATCATGCAAAACATGTAACAAGATTTGCAATTCTTAAGAAAAACATTTTTTGCTAGTGATGCACGATATATCGGCAGCAGATATATTATTTGCCGATATATGGACTTTTTTCAGATATCGGCATCGGTCCGATATTCGAATTTTAGCTGATATTATAACCAATATTTATAATATATTTACATATGAATATTTCTTTGATTTTTCTTTTTGCTGTTACTCATTAAGCAAAATATCTGATGATGCTGACTGTATAGTTCTGTATGAAGTTCTATTCTTTCTTGGAGCTTCTCAGTCATAAGCTTTCTTATACACCCAACTGTTCTTGTTGCTGCCTGGACCAATTCAAGACAAAAAAAAAAAAAGTTTCCTACCTTTTTAAAAGGAAGGCTAAAAAAATAAAATGGAATTAAACCATTTTCCCTTTGAGTGAACTGCACCTTGTGTTTACAGTAATCGTCAGGTCTGATTTAACTGTTTTTTTTATTCTTTAATTGTTTATTATTATTTTATTTTAGTGCAAAAATGATTTATTGTATTTGAAATGCAGAAAGGTTAAAGTATCGGTTTTTATCAATATCGGCCACAATAATGTGCTAAAAATCGGTTATCGTATTGGCCCAAGAAATTCAATATCGGTGCATCCCTATTTTTTGCATTTGAGTTTCATCAGTAGCAGCAGAGGTTGGCGATGTTGCCTCACCAGAGTTTGAATCATGCCTCTGTGTCTGTGGGGGTTTCTCCCACATTCCAAAGACATGCTTCAGGTAAATTGGTGTCTCTGAAGTGTGTGTGCATGTGCTTTGCATTAGAACGGCACCCTGTGGTCCTGGTAGCCCCCTGGCCACGCTGAATTAGATTGTGGATATGGAAAGGCAGAATGGTTTATCAGTTTTGCACTAGTTGTTTCATGTATACAAAGTCCTGTAAGCATTCATATGTGCAGAACCAAAGTCATTTTCTCCTTAATTTCTGTAAAATGGTTGGTATGAAAGTACACTACAAGGTAACATTTTAAGGGATGCTGTTTGAATTAGGTAGAGGGACAACCATGATAATTCCATAATGTTTTAAGAATAACGTATTTAATATTGTAGATGTTTTGCTACTGGTTGTCTGCAATTGTAAAGGGACACTGCAATGCAATAAAACTAAATGATGCGCACATGAGCTGTGAAGAATGTTACGTTACATGGTAAGTAATAATGGAGGGAAGTTAGTCCTTTTTTCCTTTTACTTTAAATTTTCACATGTAAATGACAAGAGGGCATTCTCTATGATTTCAGATTTAATAATGTGATATATTTTGCATACTTCAGTTAAAAGCAGTTTTGGCTGGCTGGCTGTGTTAGTTTTACATGCAATGCTTTGCGTTTGAGTTTTCATGGCACTGAATTTAAAATAAAGTTTGTTTAAAGCCGCTTGGGTTTATCCCATTCAAAAGATTCAACGTTAATGTCTCCATATTTAGGAGAAAGATTTAAGTAGGCAGAATCATATCCGCTTCCCAGTATAGAGGTTTGAGTAGTTCAAACCTTTTTGTTTGAAAGGAATGGCAATTGTAACTTCAAGCTCTGATAAAAGTTCAAAAGCCATAAAATAGTCCTAGTGTAAAACTTATTCTATCATGTAGAACATGCAGTATTCAGGATTATTTAAGCATTTTTGTTTGTACAAGTTGTCAAATTTAGGAGCTACTTTTAACTACTCATGTTAAAGAAGAAAGATCAAGAGAGTGACTTCAAGCCAGTGTTTTGGATTTAATGTATCAAAAGCAAACACTACCAAAATGTAATGCCAAATGGTGTAAATTTGATATTTAAGGGTCTGTTTTCTAGGCAGTAAGCATGGAATCATCTGTTAACCGGTACATTGCACGTCCAGACCAGTGTTTGTACATTTAACATCTGATGGCTTAATCATGAAGCTCCTCACTATCTGAATCAGGTAATTTTAGCATCTTCAGGTAGATCTCAAAGTGTTTGGAGCCTAAATATGTACCAAACAGAGTCTGTAATAACAGTACAGCATACATCTTCCGCACTATTGGTTTGCTCAAGGTCGTCCAGAAGCGTAGTACGTTTCCCTTCTCTGGCATTGGAGCGCTGCTGTATCTAGAAGAGAATTAGAAGTATTACATATCTCTGCAGTACAAACAGCCCAGCTGTGAGTTACTAATCATGTGTAAGTGAGCTTGTTTAGTTACTTATTAATTATGTTATATCTAGTAAGGAAATACTATGGTAAGTAGCCACTGCTAAGCCTGTAAGCAAGAGCAAGGTCCATTACAATGCTTAGATTAGTGTCTCATAAATCGATGTGTACAAGATAAACAAACTTACCTGGCTGCAAGCCCAGCATTGACTGGTAAGGCCAACAGAATGGGGTATATGCCACCACCAACTACACCCACTAAAGCACCTCTTATTAGAGCACAGGTTGGGCAGTTCAGGTCTCCTACAAAGAGAAAAAGCAGCAATTGACAATGAAAACGTTTTGATAGAACAATGGTTTTATTTTGAAGTCACCCCTCAACTACTGCCTGCTGAAGAAGTTGTACACTGTATGTATGGTGGAAACAAATCTGGACATGGTACTGTACTGCTCGCTTCTTTTGACTTGGTTTTCTTATGCACTCAACCTTCACGATCAAGGGAGTGTTTCCCGATAACAATTAATCTTAGCTACTTTTAAGACTTGAAGAACGACATGACTTGAACGCCAGTTGTGTCAGGGTTTCCCCAAAAGACTTTGTCTCAAATTACGAACAAGTTTGAAGTAGTTTCTTGCTGACCCTGCATATGCGCTGGAAAAGCACTGCCAGTCGAAACTGAACGACCGATTTATATATTTTCTAATTATTCTAATATACAAAAGTATTGTAGCGTTACCATGGAAGAAGAAGAACGACACACGAAACAAACCCCAAAATGAATAGACCATCGATCCGCGCGCAAATCCGTACGTATGCAAATTACTAGTATGAAAATACGTTTGTTTCATGAATGATATGATTTAAATCCTGTAATAAAATGAAACACTATTTACATCCACGCTTAGAATTGAACTAAGGACGTTCATGGTGGGAGGCTGTAACATTAGACTACATCATACTTACAATCAAACTAATAGGATCATGAAAAACTGCATAATTCAAGCTAGTAGATTAGATTTTTGGGTATGGTGTACGCGATGCAATACATTTCCAAGAATAAATATTAATTTTCATGAATTCATGTTTTATATAGTCTGTGTTGTTGTCGTGCACCAGCGCGTCATTACGATTTTTAAAGGGAAAGCGGCCTCTGTCGTTTTTGTGGTAGAACTGCACGTGAACGTCAAGTAAGGACTTTGTTACGAATGGGTCCAGTTCTGACAATCGCATGCCCACTGCAGGTGCTTTTGATTTAAGTATTAAGGGTTAAGCATGACGAGCACTCCGAATGCACTTCCACTGTGCCACTTGTGCCACCATCGCTCTTCTGGACAACCTTCATTGTCCATTGAGGAGCCTTGGCTGTCCAACACCCTGTCAGTGGTTTGTGGTTTGTCCCTCCTTATACAACTCTCGGTATGTACTTCCCACTGCTAACCAGGAACATCCCACAAGCTTTTTAGCTGTTTAGAGATTCCCTGACCTACTCATCTGGCCATAGTGATTTGGACCATGTCAAAATCACAAGACTTTATGCCTGTCCATTTCTCTGGCCAGGCGACTAAACTAATCGACTGCTTATATTCTAATATATATCCCAGACCTTGTTGGTTTGATTATTAATGCTGTGTCAGCTGCTAGGACTATTATCAGAGCTGAATAATAGGTTCTGTCTTTAGAGTCTGGTTGGGGCTTGAATGTTGTTCACGTGATTGTGAAGGCGTGTTCATTTGGTTTTCCGTATCTTATATGGCATTTTTCTAGGAATTTAAGCATTTTTCTTCGTGGTGTCGGAGGCATTTGCATATTGAGTTCTGTCTGTTTTTATGGTAGGGTGGATCGCATAGAGTTTATTGGTGGTGTAAGTTTCCTATTCTTTTTGCCAAGCTTCAGTGGTGTTCTGTGCTCTTTTGGCTGGTCTGAGATCATGGGCACTGCTGGATAGGGGATATTACAGCATTGCTGCCAAGTCTGCATGTTTGTTTCCTTTAAGGTCACATTGTCCTTCCCAGACTGTGACACGAGCGAGCAGCTGTAAAAATGTAATGAACGTAGTGCTGGGTGATATGAACTCCAATCAATATCATGATTAATTGAACACTTTACCTTGATTATGATTAATGATCGATTATTTTTTTTTGCCCTCATAGATCATTAGTGTAGGTAAACAAGTAAAGACTGTAGCCCATGTGATACTAGGCACATTTTGTCAGCCCTCACCATTCTATGCAATGGGACCACCACTGGCCAGATTTTTACTTGGGTGGAGGTAGATCCACCTTATGATCACAATGTCGAGACAGAAGTGATTACTTTAAAGTGTACATTTACCTTGTTGGGACAGTTTGTAGATGTACATCTAGAAACTATTGATAGGGATCATTTTGATCACAAGATGATGGTGGTTCAATATTGTCTCGGTTATTGTGCACATTTTCTCATTATAATGTGACCAGCAGGTGTTTAAAAAGCTGACACTGCTGCTTCTGGTCTGTTTACACCAGCACTACACTACCATCTGAGCGTTATTGTTGAGAATGGTCCATCTCCACCCACATAACATGGTCAGTAGTGGTCCTATTGTGGATGGCATGCACGCTGATAAATTGTACATCATAACTTAGAGAGGCTACAGCTGGTATTTTCATACTTACGATTTGTTCTTCTATGGTAGCTAAACCTCTTAACCCTTCCATCGAATACATGTATATAGTAAATACAGTTTTTAAAAAGTAAGTAAATATTATTAATGTCATCGATCTGTAGCTCTTACCTGTTAACAAAGGATTGCTAACAGTAGCGTTGTATAATGCCGCAGTTGTCAGGAAAGGAAGAACAGCCATTGGAAGGCTGGAGGTGAAGCGTGCTTGAGTAACATTGAGTGCACGTCGATACAAACTGTTCGCAACCAGACCAGCCAGTCCAGCGTTGCCACCCAAATACACAGGGCCATATACGAATAGTTTCCTGTTGGGTCAGAACTGTGTCAGGTTGAGATCATTTGTACTCTGGTAATAACAAGTAAGCATGAAAGGTGGATGGTTCTTTCAGGGTTTGTACCTGTCAATGTCTGGGAGCTTCTCAAATTTTTTGGAAAGCATCTCCATGACCGTGCCTCTGGATATTGGCTGCATTTGGCTGGTGTCTGAGAGAGACATTTTTCTGTATTCTAAAGAACAAAAGCAAGATAAAATGATGATGAGTAATAGCTTATAATACTACATAATAATACTACATAATGTTTTGCATAGCAACAACTAACATCATAATTGTTACATTTCACTTTTAAATTCCTTTCAGACCCATGCTTCTCCAAACATCAGAAAATCTGTAATAAACATATATTACTGATAATGTTGTACACTTATCATACATATACTTATCAAACATGTCAAAGGGGTTGTATATACAGTACACATACAGTTGCACTTAAAAGTTTGTCATTCAGAATGTTCTAAATTACATTCGATCTAAAAACCAGGTTTTCCTAAGTCCTAAAGGTAGATAAAGAAAACCAAATGTTATACTTGGTAATTTATTTATTGAGGAAAATGAGCCAATATTACATATTAGTGAGTGGCAAAAGTATGTGGACCTATGCTTTCAGTATCTGGCGTGACCCCCCTTGTGTGGCAATAACAGCAACTAAACCTTTTTGGTAACTGTTAATCAGTCCTTCACACTGGCTTGAAACAGCTTCAACTTTGGGATGTTGGTGGGTTTCCTCACATGAACTGCTCAATTCATGTCCTTCTACAACATTTCTATTGGATTAAGGTGAGCATTTTTTTACTTGGCCTTTCCAAAACATTAACTTTATTCTTATATAACCATTTTTGCTAGAATGATTTATGTGCTTAGGTTGTTGTCTTGACTAACATTGTCTTGAGATTCAGTCAGGACAGATGTCCTGACATTTTCCTTTAGAATTTGCTGGAATTATTCATACTTAATTGTACCATCAACGATGGCAGAACGTCCTGGTTAAGATGCAGCAAACAGACCTAAACACTGATACTACCACCACGTTTCACAGATGGAATAAGGTTCTTATGCTGGAATGCAGTGTTTTCCTTTCTCCAGACATAACGCTTAACACTTCTCATTTAAACCAAATACAGTAGTTCTATTTTGATCTCATCCATCCACAAAATCTTTTTCCAGTAGCCTTTTGACTTGTCCACACGTCATTTTGGGGAGCAGTGGCTTTCTCCTTGGAGTGCTATCATGCTCACCATTGTTGTTCAGAGTTCTCCTGATAGAGGACTCATGAACATTACCATTAGCCAATGTAAGAAAGGCGTTTAGTTGCTTAGAAGTTACGCTCGTTTCCTTTGTGACCTCACAGATTATTACACGCTTTGCTCTTGAAATGATCTTCGTTGCTCAAACACTCCTAGGAAGGGGATCAGTGGTCTGATTGTGGCTTGCAGGAGTCCAAGCTCTTTAGAGAAGTGTTTGTCACCTTTTTCAGTCTGATGAGCATCAACCACACTTTTCAGAAACCTCATTTGTTCATCCCATGATGCACTTCCACAGATGTGTTGTGAAAATCAGACTTTGATAGATCCCTGAATGAAGCAACAGTTATTTCTGTGCAATAATTCAATGGAGACACCTGCTGAACTCACAACTAAATAAAGTGATTTGCACAAGTAATCTTTTATCATGTACTTGATGTAAAGGATATACAACTAAAAATGAAAAAGAATGTCTTTACTTTTTACTTTAACTTGTAGCCCAATTCACATAATTACCTTTTTAGTAAAGAATTCTTTATCTATTGGTAATATAGAAACTTAAAAAACTTTGCCTATCCGTTTGAAGTTGCTTGACAACTGAGAAAGGACAAAGTCCTTTAACTACTAATGCCTTCAGTTCTCTGACACTACTCGGTTTTCTCCCTGGTTATCTTTATATGTCTTATCTTTCAATATCTGGCGATTGCCACCAGATTCTGCCGAGTTATTCAGGAGAATATTGTTTTACTATCAGTGGAAGGGTTGAGCTGATGCAAAATGTTTGTTAGCATGCAGAGTCCAGTATTTTGAAGTACTGTAAATGTATCCCAAAGTCTGAAAAGAAGGTGTAACATTAAAAACAGACACTCCAGAACACAGATGTTTTGTAATTAAGTAAATTTGTGTTTTAATGAAAATGTTGTGCGTACAACTGTTCTACCCAGGAAAAAATGTACTGTGAATTTTCATAATAAAACTGTGAATTGCTTGACAGTTTTAATGTGAACTTTCACAGTTTGACCATGAAGTTCACAGTTCTACTATGAATTTTTGATTTTAATGTGGCCACTTCATGGTTCTACTGTGAAATTTCATAGTACAACTGTAAACGTGGTGGACTATGAACTGACCGTGAATTATTTCACAGTTGTACTATGATTTTTGGTGGTAATTTGGCCACTTCATGGTTCTACTGTCAAATTTCACAGTACATTTTTCCTGGGTAAGCTGTATTTACTAGCCATGTACCTACACAAGTGTTTGAGTGGTGCTCAAAATTAGCCAAAATTGTCACAACCAACTACCCGTTGAGTGAAGTTTTGGGAGAGGAAAAGCATATCAAAAATAATAAAATTATTATATGAAAACTGACACTATCTTACTAGATATGTGAACCTTAGATATGGTCCAATCTACATTTATGGAAAACAGCAATACACATTTCTAAAGTATTTTCAACTCTGACTGACTTTGCACCAGTTCAGTAGAATGATCCATATCCACAAATGTACAAACGGTTTACCTGAATAAATCTCTAACATTTACATTTACAGCATTTAGCAGACGCCCTTATCCAGAGCGACTTACAATTGATACAGTATTACAGTCCAAGCAATTGCGGGTTAAGGGTCTTGCTCAAGGACCCAACAGTGGCAGCTTGGCAGAGGTGGGATTTGAACCCTGGGCCTTCTGGTCCAAAGTCCAGTACCTTAACCGCTAGGCTACCACAGTCCCAAAAGGTAAATGATGTGTTACTTTCACAAGACTTTAGGTCTTCGGATTGCTCAGGAAATTCCTTTTTTAACTGATTCGTTAGTTACAACTTAAGCATTTTCAGATGGCTATAAAAGAGCTCGTACAGATAAATAAAAATAACCAAGTCGCTAACATGCTAGCTGCATTACGTGCAGACACAATTAGGTTTCTTAGGGAGGGGAGACTGGTTAGGGTATCATCCTCCACAGTCACTCCTGCTTACCCTGCCCTGTGACCCTGACGAAGAAAAAGCGGAGTTAAAAAGTAAAAAGAGACGCTTATTTTGGATTATAGCAACTGTATGATTGTAACTGTTGCATTCCAGGGTTACTTTCAGTAGTCATCTAAAAATACAGTTTATCAGTGTTTGAGACCGATTTAACTGATGGCTTTTTGTAAATAAAAACGCATTTTCAGACAGCTGTAAGTGCTTGTCTAAACACATAAGCACCTAATAGTAGCAGTAGCACTTATAATTTATCTTAATGGATGGATAACAAGCAAAAAAAACTTGAACTATAATGAAAAAAACTTTTTATTTCGCATAACAGAAGCTGTAAGATCCTAAATGTCATGTTACAGCCCAGCGTACATGACCTACAATGAGGACGGAGTGCTCTCTGGCTCATACATTACTGACAAAACCTGCACAGGTCCAACTTGCGTAGGTCGTGCCTGACAGTATGCCTACTTACCTTGCAAAATCTTATTTGAATCTTGTTATGATCATCGCTTTGATCATCCGATCGCGTTTTCAACACACTAGGGCGCAGCCATGTCTAACCACGTGTTGTTGCAAACCTTCAGTCGGGAACGCCATAAATTCTCTGATTGGTCCATTTCCAAGCCAGCGTATAAAACGTTGACTCACGATTGGCGTTTGCGCGTGTCAGTCCCATCTGGCGCGTAGTGGTCACGCCCCCGGTTGCTAAGGCGAGACGGGTGATGCTGCTGAGATTTGGTGCACTCATACTGCTTGAGCCGATCCAGAGGAAGCACAGACGGAGAGGCAGGCCGAAACGCGCGCTCAGTGTGCAGCGGGTCAGCTTTCCATGACTGGACGTGTGAAGACAATGGCTTGTTCTGAAGATCTGCGATGACTGAAGTGTCTATAGCTTTAAACTTGCAGATGTTTCCCGACAGGCGTCGCACCGACATGCTGCTGTTTGCAGAAAATTAGCCGATCCCATTGACTAGCCAGATGCTTCTGAAATCCCT
Organism: Ancistrus triradiatus; assembly: GCA_025084515.1. Taxonomy (NCBI): domain Eukaryota; kingdom Metazoa; phylum Chordata; class Actinopteri; order Siluriformes; family Loricariidae; genus Ancistrus; species Ancistrus triradiatus. The sequence continues at coordinate 164,972 of JAJAGP010000069.1, read as the reverse complement.
CCATCTGGATATGTTTTTGCTTAGGAGCTGGTCAGTGCGATCTTTACATGCTGCGTGGAGCTGAAAATGTTTCTCCTACGTTATGCTGCTGTATGTGATTGTCCTTAGCTTGAAGGAATCTGCAGAGCTGTTAAGAAAGTGCCAGGCACCTCTGCAAAATGCCATGGACTGATTGTTTTGGTAAGAGAATAATGTCATGCTTTTACTGTAAGCCATAACATACCCTGGAATGCTTTGCTATGTCTCTCTGGTTGAAGTACTACTGTAGACCTGTACAATCAGTTTAGAAAGCTACCTAGACTTGTCATCCATCCCCAAAGAACCTACAAGGAACCCTCTTTTCTAAGAGTCTCAGCCTGATATCAAGTTGCTCCAAATTATAGGCTGTTGAAGCTGACCAGAATGGAACAAGCCATGATAATCTGTTTACACCACTGCTTAATTAGCTGGAATGTATAATGTAAAAAGTTCTCCAAGTGATCTATACGAGACTGCACTAATGTATGTATAATGTGTCAGAGTGCACAAACAGGAATGAAACTTTGAATAAAACTGACTTACACCACTGCGCCTTTAAAAATGCTCAAACTGTGATATGTTTCCACATTATTAAATCTCCTACCGCTAAACGGATTCCAACCTGCCTGGATGGACAGTTTCAAAAGGATCCACTATGAACCCACTGTGGATACAGTGATCGAGTGACTAGGAACTGGTGCGACCTTGAGCATCGAACACTTTCACCAAAGGAGCTTGGAGTCATGAACTGTCACACACTTCACCCACTTGTATCAAGTATCATGTGTACCATCATATCAAATAATAGAAACAAGATGGAGTGCACTCCTTACACTGCTTTCTTCTGAGTCCTTCCTGGTGGAGAATCCTACACTTGAATTCATCATGCTCAAAGCTGGCAGCTGTGGAGTCCTGCTGACGTAGTTCCTTCTTACGCAATGTTGTGACCATGGCAGTCTCGCTCTGTTGGATTTCAAATGTGCAAGCTGAGCTAAATGCCATTTAACGTGGCCACACAGCCACAGCTGCGAGACTGGCCGGTAACTCAGTACTTTACGGCTTTAGAACTGTCCTGAGAATCCCAAAGCCTTCAAACCAATGAAGGGGAAACGACTGTGTGGCAGTTCCACACGGACATAAAGAAGCAAGCATGCCTTTAAGAAAAAGAGGTGAGCTGAACTGAGCCTGCTTTTACTGCCTTTTATCCACACAGAAGCCTTTAAACAATATTTTGCTTGTGTGTAGTAAGAGGAAATTTCACACCAGTCCATGGCAGGGCATTACAAATAGCCTCTTCCATGCATGCTCATATTTACAGTCTATCAAAGCATGATCTTTTGGATATCTCTCACTCATTGAAGCCTGGTCCAAGGCCAGTAATCATGAATTTGTGACAATATTGCTGAAAGTGTAATTGTGTGCTGTGGTGTACTAGCAGTCTTCAGTCGTTAGGCTATAAATACACTTCAGGGTGGATACTGTACACTTCGTAAACTTCATGTCTCACATACTGTATCATGGCTGTTTAACAGCCAGCTATGGTCAGTGGAGAGGAAAGTTTCCACCAGGCTTTTCTGCCAGGTTGTGGGACATTTGAGACTATAATTGTCACCCGGTTAAGGAGAGGAAGGAATTACATTAACACTGTAACAAATACTCAAAGTGAATTTGGCACCTAACAAAAGGCCAACAGTAATCTGCTTCCCAGAATGACAGAATGAATGTGTGCTCATTAAATATGTATTTTTTTCATCTCATAATTTGTTGTTTATGCCATTGAAGAGGAAGATACAATCAGCTCTGAAATTATGGGATGGGTGAAAAGTTCTATTATGATTGATGAGAGTAGAGATTCCCACCACATTTCCAAGGTCTTTGTATGAAAAACGCATCACAGATACTCCACCATACTTAACAGTGGGAATTTGGTTATACCACACCTCCAAAGCATTCAGAAAGTCTTCAGACCCTTTCACTTTTATTCACGTTTTGGTATGTTAAGTTCTTGTGCTAAAATAAAAAAGTTCCCCTCCACCAATCTGTACTCAATACCCCTTAATGAGAAAATGAAAACAGAATTGTAGACATTTTTACATATTTATTGAAAATGGAAAACTAAAACCTCACATGGACATAAATATTCAGACCCTTTGCTATGACATTTGAAGTTTAGCTCTGGGGGCCTCTCATTTTTCTTGATCACCTTTGAAATGTTTCTACACCTTGATTGTTCACTTTATTGGTCATAATTCGGAAAGACACACACCTGTCTATATAAGGTCTAACAGCTGACAATGCACACCAGAGCAAAAAACAAGAAATGATGAAGAAATAACTCTGTGGAGCTCAGAGACAGGATTGTGTGGAGGTACAGATCTGGAGAAGGCTACAAAAAATTCTGCTGCACTGAAAGTTCCTAAGAGCACAGTGGCCCTCGTAATTCCTAAATGGAAGAAGTTTGGAACAACCAGGACTAGAGCAGGTTGAGCTCCAAAGCTCCTGTACGCAGATGGGAGAAACTTCCAGAAGGTCAACCATCACTGCAGCACTCCATCAATCTGGGCTTTATGGCATAGTGACCAGACAAAAACCTCTCCTGAGTACAACACAAATTAAAGCACATGTGGAGACTGATCAAGGTGCAGAAACATCTCAAAGGTGATCAACAGAAATGGGATGCCCTAGAGCTAAATGTATAATTTTTTATCATAGCAAAGGGTCTGAATACTTATCTCCATGTGAAATTGTAGTTTTTCCTTTTTAACACATTTGTAAAAAAAAAAAAACTAATATTCTGTTTTCATTTTCTCATTTAGGGATATTTAGTGCAGACTGATGGAGGAAAATCAGTTTTTTCATTTTAACATAAGGTTTAAACAAAACAAAATGTGAAAAGTGAAAGGGTCTGAAGACTTTGTGAATGCATTATACCATGAGTATTTGTTGCTAGTGGTCTGATCTGACCAAAGAATGTAGTTCAAGTCAGTGTTCCAGTAGAATCTCATGGACCTCAGGTGCTTTTGTTGAAAGAAAAGGCACTTTCAACCTCTCAAGTGGTTTGTGGGCATGTAATCGTATATTTGGAACCCCCCCAAAGTACCACCTTCTGCATCCTCTTCCAGACAGGTTCATTGGAAGCTTTGGTTGTTATAAACGTCTTACTTATAAGAGTGGATATGGACCTTTCAGGCATGTAGCAATATTACAGCCATTGCCTGATTTATGAAGGATAGTATTTTGTCTCAATTCATTTGTGCATTCTGTCTTCCTCATGCTGATGAATAACTAAAGGAATTTGAGTCATCTTGTAGTCATACTTCAGTGAAACAGAAGAAACAGAAGTTCCCAAACATTTCCCAAACAAAACAGTGAAATATCAGTAGGAACATTTTGCTCTTGAGAATTTGACCAGCCCCTGTGGTACCCAAAGACTAGCTGTTAAATGCACTAATATAGTGGAATGAACAAGGACAGGTTCAAGTTTTTGTTAATTTACCGCAAAGGTAAGAGAGTTGAGAAGAAAGACACATCAATTCTGATGACCTAAAATTGCAGTTATAGCTGTTTACAGTGATAACAATACTGTCACTGAATCTTAATAACACTAACCTTGTGGCTGTGCTGTCAGATACGGCCCGAGCTTTAGGGCTACTGGAGGACTACTGCTCCAACCTAAGGAACCCGGATGAGCAGCAGCTAAAAGAAGCAATTGAGAAAGTGATGGATGTCTTCAGAAGCAGCCTGTTTCAGGCACTCATAGGTAAGTTTTCACACATGTTCAGTTCAGAAGATCACAAAGTGTGTTTGAGTGAAAAGAGGCCCGAAATCATGTAAATGAACCTGAGGGCATTCTGATGTCATTATGTATTTACACTAGTGTACAAGAACTTTATTATATTGATATTGATGTGGCATTGGATTTCAACTTGGTAGTTTCTGAATGCCTTTGGATGACCTGCTAAATGTTGTCTTAGGTCTTCCAGGAAATGCTTTATTAGTACTGTTGTCACAGTCCCATTGGCACAGCTTGTTCTCCAGCTCCCCGGTTGCACCTGTATAGCATTTTGAACAGAGGAGTAATTAAACAGTGCTGTGCTGGACTGAGATCTGGTGACTGCAGGGGCCATTGTCATGTTCAAGAAACCAGTTTGAGATGATTTGAGCTTTGTGACATGGCGCATAGAAGATGGTACACTGTGGTCATAAATGGATGGACATGCTCAGCAACAATACTCAGATAGGCTGTGGTGTTTCATTGATGCTGAATTGGTATTAAAGAGCCCAAAGTGTGCCAAGAAGATATCCCCCACACCATTACATCACAATCACCTGCCTGAACCGTTGAAACAAGGCAGGATGGAGTACTTAAGAGAAGTAATTTAAAAAATATCATTTTATATACAAAACATAAGGTTAAACAGCGGTTAGGAATTACAGTGGCGTAAGGTTGCACTGATTATATTGTTTTATTTGTTCACTGGGTAAACATCTGTCGAAAAAACGTTAATTAGATAATATATTCATCTATCACTCCCAGTAATATCTTTATACCAGAGATGGCTCCCACACCTTTGGCAAGCAATGCACAGATCTGGACAGATTGGATAAACTATCCCCCATTAGCAGCACTAAGGCCATGTTTGGCCTTGTAATTCCAGGTAAGACAGGAGTTTATTGGTACACTGGCACCGGGTATTGTTTGCTTATTCCGCACCTGTAGTAGCAGGCAGGTTAAAGCTGATCAGAATCAGAATCGGAATCATTTATTCACCAACTACAAGAAGTACAAGGAGTTTCTCTTGGTGCAGGTGTTAGCATAGAGTTAAATCAAAACAAAACAAGAAATGAAATGAAATTTAATAACATGACTATATTCTTGTTGGTAAGATTGCTGCTACACAGTTAGTGTTTAGGCTGTTTGATTTGCTCCCTCTGTATGTGTGTGCTTACTCTCTGTGCATGTGCATACGAATACTGGCAATGCCTCAAACATTTTTAAGTTCAGTTGGCAGCTCCCTACTTAAAACATCTTCCCACACGCCTGTGGCACAGTTAGTGTGTTCTGAAATAATATGTGCATTCTGCAGAATTGAAAATCTTATTTGTGGTTTTGCTAGTGTTGCAGAAGTTTATTGTACATTTTGTTTCATGCCTTAGCTTTAACATGTTTTCATGCCTGGTTAGGGTGATCCAGAGCATGTGCGGGTGAACACAGGGCACAAATACTAATTCTCGCCTCTGCACTGTGGGCTGAACTTGAAGTTGAGTGCTTGAACCTTTTTCCCAGGGTTTCTAGTTTTATTCTGCTGTGCTAGATTTGAGTGTGTCTTAACCAGGTACTCGTTTTCAGTACAAGCCTTCTCTAATAGTCAGGGCCAAAATTCTGCTTACACATCATCTTCCCAGATTGCATAACACTTACTCTGATTGCTCCTAATAAATGCATTTAACCCTTGTGTAATATTCAAAAATGTAAAACAATGGAATCAGGTGGTCATATATTTAAAAAAATCAGAAATCGAAATCTACCAAGCAAATTGCTTTCCCTGCATCTCTACTCTGGACTGTTGACACAAGAATTCAGGTTGTTGAACCCATTCTGTTGATGCTGAAAGGGAGCCAGTATAAATCTGATATTACTGCTATATAACTGACTCTTCCTCTTCTTTTTTCTTTGAGATAATGTGTCTCCAAAAGCGTGGCTGTTTCTCATCTTCCTTTAATGCTGCATCTATACATCCATCTTTCTGAATCTGAGTCCTTACATATTGATAAGAATGCACCATTAGACAGTAACTGCCCAGTAGTGCTTCCTGAAATAGCAGTAATCATCTTATGAAGCATTAGTTTGTGCATGAGCTGGTCAGGGTGTGCAGGCTTCATAATGCTTAGTGGAGCTGCTCTGCTCCAGCACATTGGATTTGAAATGAAACTAAAGACCTGAAATGTACTTAAATTCAGAAGCTATGTCTGGAATATATTACTCCTTAATATTTATCTGACACTACATCATCTGTTCAGTCTTGTCTATTATCTTTTGGTTCTGCATGTGAACTGCTTGAGCAAAATTACAAGGACACAAAAACATCACGTCCTTTTGTGCTTGTTTAATATCTCATTCTAAAACCATGGACATTAATGTGGTGTTGGTCCCCTCTTTGCTGCTATTACAGCCTTTTCTTTTCAGCCACAAGCTCATTAGAAAGGATGATCCTTCATCACATTTGGGCCAACTCACAGTTGGCATTCCAATAAATCCCAAAAGTGTTGAAAGCAGTGGAGGTCAGGGTTCTCTGCTGCAAGGTTAGAAGAATATAATTTTGTAGAATGTCATTGTATGCTGTAGAATAGAGATTTCTTATCACAAGAACTTAGATCTTCCCCAGTCCAGACCATTAATAACCATTATTTGGTGGAGGAGAAGTAATGGGCTAGATCAGTGGACAGATGATCATTACTTGCTGTACACTTCAGCACTTTTAAGTCCATTACACACTGAAAGCATAAAATGTGAAATATTCAGACGTGAGGTTATTTTTTGCCTCAAAACTATTAACGCAACATGATTTTTTTTTTCACAGTAGAAAAATAATGCAAATTCAAGTGATGAAGACATCCTTTTGCTACTCAGAGAAAAATGTAAACACTGGTATTGGGTACATATGATTTTGGAAAAAAGAAAGGAGTTTCACCAGGAGTGGACCCCATCATTTTCCAGTCACACATCAAGTTTAAGCTTTTACTCCAATGTATTATTAATTATTAATAATATTTCTAATATTATTCGTTAGCATCATCCCAAACCTGAACAGTTTTTAAGAAAGTAAATTGACTGGGAGGAGAGGGAACAACAGAGGTCAAAGGAACGTGAAGCACCTTGTTTTTACTCAGTCCTGTGGCAGATATGAAAAGGCTGCAAGAGGAGAGGCAGACTGAAAAGTGGGAGCTACTTTATGAGGGACAAAAGCAACGGTGATTTGTCAGTTATTTTTTGTCCCCCAAAAAAGTTCATAAAATTCGAACAGAAAGTTAATTAAATAACATCACATTTTTGCCATCCAAAAATTGCATTTGGTGTATAAGATATCATTGTCTTGTGAGGTCTGGCACTTTGTGGCTAAGCTCCTAGACAATTTCATCTCACAATGACTGGGGCAGTAGTTAACCAGTGCAGCTTTTGTAGGGCTGAAATTTGTTAAACTGGCTTGTTGGCTTGGTGACCCGTGGTTAAGGTTCTGGACTATTGCCTAACAGGGCCACAGTGCTGGTACTGCTCGTGAGCAAGGCCCAGCACTCACAATTTGGAATATACCACATTAAGTTTGATCTGTGATCTGTTTAAATGGCCTGTGGTGGAGTGGGGGGTTGAGGGTGTGTGTGTGTTTCATTTCAATACAGCTATGAAATCAGTATACATTTACAGCATTTAGCAGATGCCCTTATCCAGAGCGACTTAATGAACTGATCAATCTTGCAAACCCAAATAAGAAAAAGGTGTTTTGTCTGGTCAACTTCATTTAATTTGTTAATAAGGCCTGCAACACATTCCAAAAAAGTTGAGACGGGGCAATTTAGAGCTAGTTAAAAACTAAATAATGATGTGACTTCATGATTTGGTACAAAAGCAGCATCCAGGAAAGGCTGAGTCTTTGATGAGCAAAGATGGCGAGTTTGTCAACAAACGCGTGAGAAAATTATTGAAGTGTTTAAAAACCCTTTAAAAGTGTACCCTAAAGAAAGATTGGAAGATTAAATGATTCAAGGAATCAGGAGGAATTTCATTGCATAAAGGCCAAGAGTGCTTTTCACGTCATATAACCACAAGGGCGAGAGATTACTTTGGCAAACCTTTGTGAAGCACTACAATACGTAGTTTACTTTATTGTACAAAAATGAAGCCTCATGTTGTCCATATCCAGAAGCAGCATTGACTACTCTGGCCTACCTACAGTCCAGACCTGTCCCCAATAGAGAATGTGGTGAATTTTGAAACAAAAAATGTAACAACGACGACCTCGTACTGTTGCACAACTTAAGATGTGTTTGCAGGAAGAATGGGACAAAATAACACTAAACACCAAATCTCTTGTGCCAAAACGTCTTTTAAGTGTGGTGAAAAGGAATGGCAACATTACAAAATGGTAAATGCTTTACTGATTTATTTCAAAGGAAATGTATGGGACACTGCTTATATTTTCTTATTTGCATTTTCCATTTGGGGTTGTACCGTATTTTTCGGACAATAAGGCGCACTTAAAATCCTTTAACTTTCTCAAAAATTGACAGTGCGCCTTTAAATGCGGTGCGTCTAATGTGTGAGTTAATTCTGGTTGTGCTTCCTGACCTAGAACCGATTGTAGATGGTACACGGCGCTCATAAATCTGTCAAAATGTTTTAGCACGGCCTTGGTAAATTGCGAAGCTTACAACCGTAGTGCGCAGCATCGCGGAGTAATACGGTATGTGCTTCAGCATTAGGGTACGTGCATTCATTCATTCATTTTTGAAGCGGATTTCAAACACAACGCTATCAGTCACGCAGTACAACATGACATAGAGCAGCTGCGAGAGAATTCAACATTAACGAATCAATGGTACGGAAGTGGAGGAAGCAAGAAGACGCCCTGCGCCAGGTAAAGACCAAACTGAGCTTCCGACGGAACTTAAGAGTTTTGTTTCATTTAATGCGTCTTATAACCCGGTGCGCTTTATGTATGAAAATAGATCCGTTAGCAGCCGATCGTTGATATCGCGCCTTATAATCTAAATATAGCAACATAGTTTAGAGATTTCATAGAAGCAAATATGTATATTTTCTTAACTGACAAACAAGATAACGTTAGCTAAAAATAGTATCTTAAAAGCTGTTGTTTTAATAATGAAGTAGTAGAAAGATGAAAGTCACAGTGATGTGTAATTAACTATTGAATGCTGTGCTCATGTTTGTATCAATGACTGGAGTCAAATTGATTACTAGGAGGCATGAAGAATGCACTCAAAAGTCATGAAATGTTTGGAACCCACACCAACCTAATCCTATGGGAAGTGTAGAACCAAACACAGCTAATGCTCATGGCACAGACCACTTACCTCCTCAGAACAGCACAAGTATATGTGGTGCACCCACTGGACTTACTTTCAACCAGTGAGTAGCGCAGCACTAGAAGTGCATAAATAGAAGTGCATAAAAATGCACAAGAGATCACAAGCTTCTGAAGGCTGAATGCTTTTAGGAAACTTGAGTTTGAGTATGTTGAATATTCTTTTATTATGTTACATTTTGTTTTATAGGAACTGCATTGTAGTGTAGTTCAGGTTTATTTTGAGCACTTATATGGTAGATTCACATCTGTTGACTTTTCTTATTCAGTATGTATTTTGGTATTTTTTTAATGGGTAAAAATGTTTCTAGCTCATTTTATAATAGAATTTTAAACTTTTGAAAAGCTGTTTTTATTAAACATTAATTATTTTATTGTAAAACATGCTCAGGTTTACTTTAAGATATACTTTAAGCTAAAGTTACAGCATGCTGCTAAAACCTCTGACTGTCTAAATTTAGTGGAAAGATTGAATTAGGATTTTTCGGTATTTATTTATTCAAATAATTTCAGTCATTTAGGTATTCAAATAAATAATGGTTCAATGATGCTGTCAAATCCTATCTTCCTTCAAAGTAGCAATATGTGACATAATTCTACTATATCTCTGTTATGTAAATGTGTTATTACAATTACAAGGCCGATATTGTCAGTTGGAGAAACCATATATGCATAGTAATCTATGTAAGAGTAATTTAATCATATCCGGGGCAGCACGATGGTTCAGATCGTTAGTGCTGTGACCTCACAGCTTCAGAGATGCCCATTTTGTTTCCTGTTTTGAACTCGGCCTGTGTGGAGTTTGTATATTCTTCTTTTGTGTGTGTGGGCTGTCTCTGGATACTGTGCTTTCCACATTCCAATAGCATGCGTTAGGTCAAACTGGACTATAAAGTGTGTGTGAGCAAGCGAGTGAGCGAAGGAGTGAGCCTCCATCTGTGCCTATGTGTCCTGTGATGAATTGGTGCCCTGTCAAGGGTTGCTTTTTTCCTTGCCCTGTGCTGCTGGTTAAGACTCACCACGATTCTGTATCATTAAGTGGGTATTAAGATGAATGAATGAATAATCATTTCCATTTGTGTGTAGCTTACTTGGGTCAAACAAAAAGTAAAAGAAAACATTGTAAAAGAGAACATAGCAAAACAACTTCATACAAAGCTGTCTGCAGGAATTCAGCTTCCAGAAGCTTCTGATATTAGCTCAGTTTATGCACTTCCATTGTAGTTCATGCTGCGCTACTCACTTGCTCACCACTCTGGTCCTATGGGTTGCACAGATACTTAGTTATTTAGCTGGGTGGCACTGTTCCATAACCAACCCCCCCAACCCCCAGTCAATGTCCATCATCTGGTCGGACAAGCATCTGTCGAATTAAATTATAAATCATTGATTTTTGCATCTAATTGCAGTTTCAATTTTTCATACCAGAAAAGTAAACATTATTTTGAATTGTTATTCTTCAGAAGTAAAAAGAAATGTTTTCACCCGGTTATTTAAGATATGGTGAAGCTGTAGTAAGATAAGAGAATGCGTTTATTGTCATTGGACATTATACAATGAAATTAGGATTGCTGCTCCCGGACAGGGCAAATCTACACAAAAACAGAATAAGACCGTGACACAGACAGATTAAGTCAGTCGGACACTGGCTTAAAAACTTTTGATTAGTATTGCCCTGACAGAATAAAAAGAAATATTGAATATAGGAAATACTGTATAGAGGTATTGTACTGATGGAATAGAGCATTTTGTTTACAATTTTAAACGTAGTGTTTCTAGTACCGTATTTTTCGGACCATAAGGCGCACTTAAAATCCTTTAACTTTCACAAAAATCGACAGTGCGCCTTAAAATGCGGTGCGTCTAATGTATGAATTAATTCTGGTTGTGCTTTCTGACCTAGAACCGATTGTAGATGGTACAACGGCGCTCATAAATCTGTCAAAATGTTTTTTAGCACGGCCTTGGTAGGTTTACGAAGCTTACGGCAACCGTAGTGCGCAGCATCACGGGTAATACGGTATGTGCTTCAAAGCAATTAGGGTAACGTGCATTCATTCATACATTTTCGAAGCGGATTTCAACTCAGCGCTATCATTCACGCAGTAAACAACATGGACATATTAGAGCAGCCTGCGAGAGAATTCAACATTAACGAATCAATGGTACGGAAGTGGAGGAAGCAAGAAGACGCCCTGCGCCAGGTAAAGACCAAACTGAGCTTCCGACGGAACTTAAGAGTTTTGTTTCATTTCATGCACCTTATAACCCGGTGCGCTTTATGTATGAAAAATACGGTAATTTCTTTTAATTGCAAGGGGCTAAAGTTTTATTGTTAAAAAACATATACTATGAACTGCACTGTTTACACTACAGAAATAAAAGAAGAGTGTTTGTCAAATGTAAAATCGGTAAACTTGAGAAAATCTTGAACTCAGTATTATGAATTGAATTGAGTCATTTGCATTATTACACCGCTATTTACTAATTGGGTAAAGTTTCTTGAGTAAATATATTAATTGAACAATACATTTTGTCAATCAAGGACGCTCACGCTAATGCCTCTAATGATGTTGCAGACCTATTTGGCCACTTCCTTATGTACGCTCAAAGCAATTCTATGTAAGACACGACTTTAATAATAGCTCTGTAGCTGTGCACTGTTTGCTTATTCAGCACACGTAATACACTTTGATAATGCCACCGTGCACCTAGTGTTTATGCTATTTGTGCCTTTGTGTGTCCTGACTCGCTTTTACATTCAGTTGGCAGCTCCCCAATTAAAAAAAAAATACCTTGAGCTTGCATAACTGTATTCAAGATGCGTGCCTTTTTCTCCTCAAGCCACCCGAAGGCCATATACATTACTATATCATCCACACCAGCTGAAGGGGCACTTGCACAGTCCGAGGGCAAAATGGGCAGGGGCTCAAGATTCCCCTGGAGTCTATCTGGACACATACCTGGTCTTCAGGCACTTTGTATGAACTATGTACGAAGGCTGCTATGTAAAAAAAAAATTATAATTATTATCATAAAGACAGTGGGGCCCATTATTCCTTAAAGTAGATTTTCTTGTTAAATCCCAATTGCTAAGTATGCATTATCATGCCCGAACAACTGGACCATTTTGATATCTGGCCCAATCGGGGAACTGACCTCAGTCTGCCAATTTGTTCCACAGAGATATTTAATGGACTCCATTTGTCACTGTCAGATGAACAAGGTTGGATGCTGCCTCTTAAATAGTACGACCGTGGCTCTGAGCTCATGTTTCAGCAGAGCCACTGTCCCAAGAGGAATTCTTTTTCACTGCTAAGCTGTAATTAAATAAATTCTCTCATGGGATGGCTTTCCCTGACAGCTATATAGAAGAAAAGTGTGAGAGAGACAGAGAGAGATCTCCAACCAATCAGAAATCTAGATCTTAGAACATAGAGAGTGCAGTTCTCTGTAAGCCTCTCCAGTCATTGTCCATATTTTCATGTTATCTGTTCTTTCTGCCATGTTGTTGTGTATCAAGTAGTGTTTGTAAATTGTCATTTTCCCTCAGTATTTAGTGCTTTTTTATTTCTTTATTAATTTCTTGACTTTTCCTGGTCAGGGTCGTGGGTGCTTCAGAGAATATTAGCTGTAGTTGTAAGCCTGCCCTGGATGGGATGCCAGTTCATCACAGGGACAGCAGTGGTCGCTGTTGCAGTGCCAGAGGAAGATCTCTGAGATGTAGTCAACCGTGCCTGTACATGATCGTCGATGCAGCCAGAAGGCAGTACCAGGACTCGAACCCGAGTCACTGCAGTGGTGGGCTAGTATCTTAGACTTAGACATTTCAAGTTGTAGAGAAGTTATTGTATTTTCTGTAGCGTTTTTGTACTGTATGTATAATACAACCTGATGAATGGCACCTTTGTCTTGTGTACATTTTTGGCCATTTGACTTTGTGTATTTGTCACTGATGTCATGTCGTGTTGTGTGTTTAGGTTTTTGTGCGTGTAAACATGTCAGGGGATTATTTTGTGGTTATGACGGATTGACTCTTGTTCTCTGTCAGTAAACTGCCTCTGTGGGTGTGTGTGTTTTTTGAGTGTTTTGTGTCTGTGTTTTGTGTGTGGGTGGGGTGGGTGATTGTCCAATTTATATATCATTTAATGGTTTGTTTATATATCAAGGGCATTGTTTTAACTTATGGGGAAATTTTGCTGGTCCCCAAAATGGCAAAAGGAAAAAAAAAATATATATATATTTATCTTTTGTAAAGTTGTAGCTGTTGGGGTAGCACTAATTTCCAACAGTAATATTGTCATTGGAAGGTCACCAGATTGATGGAAAGATGAACCTTTTTGTGTGTGTGTGTGTGTGTGTGTGTGTGTGTGTGTGTGTGTGTGTGTGTGTGAGACCATGTTTATATTACATTGTGGGAACCAAATTGTACTGACAAGGACAGAAATATCTCATATTTTTGACATTGTGGGGACCTGTTGCTGGTTCCCAGGAGTTTAACTGCTTTTTTTTTTACAGAAACATTTACTTTCTTTTGAAAAACCAAAAGGGTCAAAAGAAAAGATTTGCTTTAAGTTACTGAGGGGAAGGTTAGGGTTAGTGCGGTAGGTGTAGGTGTAGCATTAATTTGCTACAGAGACATGGTGTGTGTGAGTCTGTGCATGTTTTCTAACTAGCATATTTTGTGGAACTAGATGGTGCATTCCTTAGCGCCAAGGAGTTCATTTCTCTCCTAAATAATCTCCAGATATTAAAACAGGCATGTCGTTCCTCTACGGCCCCTTCTACCTTATCACTGTGGGGCCACACATGGCATTGTGCGTTGTATGAAGGTGCTGATCTTAACCATAGCTAACAGTGAATAAAATAGGAAACATTTATACAGAAAGGTGGCACAAAATGTGATCTTTTTGTAAATCCAGTTACTTGGTGAAGACAGATGTATATTTAATCTCCTTACTGGATTCAAAATGATATGTGGCCCCCTGTTCCATTTGCAGTGTCTTCTCCTACTTCCTTTCTCTCCTCTACTCAGACTTGCTGTATTGCCTCTGTTCGGACAGTGAAAGGTTCTAGTCTGAAGTTTCCTGAAGTGCTGTGTAAATATGTATTCAATTGATTGTAGGTCAGGGGTAAATTGTGTGTTTTGTGAATGACTGCAGATATGATGACATATGTGTCGCATACTGTGAATGCTATAAGGCTTTAGATCCACACAGTCTATGTCTTAATGTAAAAAATAGGTGACAGTAGGGGAAATGGAATGTCTATGTTGTTTCCATGTGCCTTACAATTGACTGGCCTCCTGTGCTGCTGGGTAGCCTCTGGCCCTTCATGAATCTGATTTGATTAAGTGGGTATGGAGAGTTAGTGAGTGACTGAGCATGAATGCTGGCACACACTTCATTTGGACATTTGTGGACTATAAGCTCCCCGGACAAAAAAGTAGTGACTTTGCATGTTTAAGGTGGTAGTATATTTCAGGCTCCTGCAGATGGTGTTGCACAAGGATTATCAGGCTATAAATGTCTGTGTGGTGTGTGATGTGGGATGGGATTCATAGAATGAGAAGAATTAGGGTTAGGGTTAGGGTAAGTGCAGTGAATGTCTTGTTGAATGTGTGGAAAATGGGTCTCAAAGCAGATGGTAATGATTTGGCATTCAGACATGCCAAAGGCCATAGTGTGAAGCTGAATTGCAGGTGTATCGAAGCGGACATTCATACATGTCTACCAGCAGTGGCAAAAATACCAGTCCATAGGAAATTTTCGTCAGAATTGTTGCCGAAAGATGAAACTGACGGACAGGGACTGCCAGCATGTTTCATGGCTTGTGAATAAAAATTGCTTCCAGGAAAGAATTGCTTCTGGAAGTGAACGCAGGTCCTTCACAACCAATTTCTGAAAGAAAACTTCATAGGGAACTGCATACCAAGGACATATGGAGCAGAGTAGCCCAGAACAGGCCTTTGTGGACACAAAATGTGGACTGTTCATGACTGGAAACATGTTATCTGGTCAGATGAATCTCGTTTCTGCCTGTATGTGAATGACGCTAGGCATTGTGTTCATCGAAGACCTCAGGAAGCCTTTAATGAGGACTGTGTGCAAGGTGTGGTTCAAGCTGGAGGAGGTTCTGTGATGTTCTAGGGGTGTTTTTTTACAATGCATAAATGGGTCATTTGGTTGAGGTGACAGGTAAATTTGAACCACAATGCCTACATTGAGCTGCTGGGAAAAAGCTGCTTTTGCTCATTATCTTACCGAGGAACAACATTCCTTTCCTTGTATTCCAAGATAATAATTCTCACGTTCACAGGGATTAAATGTGTCTGATTGGCATGATGAACATTCAGGAGCAGTCATACTCATAGTAATATTAAACTGTGCTGTCACCTCACAGGACCAGAAACCTGAGTTTGAGTCCAGGTCTAGCCGCTGCTTGTGTGGAGTTCGTTCTCTGTGTATGTTCTCCCCAGGTCTGTGTGGGTTTCATCCAGCTATTCTGGTTTACTCTTATATTTTAAAGACATGCATTAGGTTGATTGGCGTCTTTGAAGTGTGTGTGCATGCGTGTTGGACTGTGTTGGACTGGTGTTCTGTTCAGGGTTGGTACCTGCCTTGCACCCTATGCTGCCGATTAGGCCATGCTTTCCTGTAACCATGTACTGGATTAAGCGGGTGTAGAAAATGGATGGATATCGTAATAACTCTACTGTTTGTGGTAACTGGAGATTAAATATTACTGGAACATCCAGAGAGCAATGCTTTACAGTAATCCACTCTTGATATCATGAAAGCAGGAGCGCTTTCATTCAGCATTTGGTAGCGTATTTGTGAATTTAGCAGTGCTTCTAAGCTGGTTAAAGGCTGTCCTGGTAATTTTATGTATATGATCTTAAAAGAAGAGAGTCAACAGTCACAAAAACGTCTTTCGCTGCAGTATTATTTGATATTTTTATAATATATTTTATTTGGCATGCAAACAAAAATCATGTTGAGAGTCAACAGCAGAGGCTTTTTATAGATCACAATTATTATACAGGTAAGTAAATGAAGGGATGCACAATATTAGTGATAGAATCTGTTAAAATGATACATTAATGAGAGATAGAGAGAGAGAGAGAGAGAGAGAGAGAGAGAGAGAGAGAGAGAGAGAGAGAGAGAGAGAGAAGATCTGGTTACTCTCTGAGGAAAATGATGAGTTCAAACCTTACGTTTTAGAGAAAGCAGACTCTGCGGCCACCATCAGAGAGTTTTAGGCTATAGATACAGTTGGAATGTCATGAAGTCTGCTTTTTGGAATTTAGTGGTTGAGCCACTCAATGTACCTCCAACTTTTTCTAATTTCAGGAAATCTATTAGCCATGTAAAATTTGAAGGATTGCGTGGTTTACAATGTACAAGTATTTGCCATTAGGGTATAAGAAAAGCAAAGCCAATAACAATTGAGGAGTAAAGGTAGTCTGGAGGGACACAAAACATGTTAAGCTAAAGTACTGTGCAAAAGTATTTTTTAAGTTTATATTCTGCTTATTCTTTATTTCAGCCTTAGAGGTCACTGCACTTTGTAGTTCTACAATTACTCTACATACTTTGTTAGCCCCTTTAACTCTGTTCTCTAATGGTCTGGACCCCACCACTACAGATCAGATACTATTTGGGTGATGGATCATTCTCAGGAGATGTTTTAGTGTGTGTTGCTCTTGATCAGACAGTTCTAAACACCTCAGTGTCACTGCTGGACTGAAAATGGTCCACCAGCCAAAAATGTCTATCCACCAGCATCCTGTAGGCAGTGTCCTGTGAGCACTGATGAAGGATTAAAGGATGACTAACACAAACTGTGCAGCAACAGTTGAGATACTTTCTCTGACTTTACATTTAAAATATGAAATAGCAGTAAGGTAAATGTCTGTAATAAAGTGGACAGTGGGTGAACTATTTAACTCCAGTAGCAGTCTGATCCAGTCATACCAGCTCAACACACACTAACACACCACCGCCATCAGTGTTACTGCAGTGCTGAGAATGATCCACCACCCAAATAGTACCTGATCTGTGATGGTTATGTGGAGGTCCTGACCATTAAAAAACAGAGTAAAGGGGACTAGCAAAGTATGTAGAGTAACTGATGGACTACAGTCTGTAATTGTAGAACTACAAAGTGCAGTCACTACTAAAACCTAAATAAAGAATAAGCAGAATATACACTGAAAACTATAGAATGCCTAAGACTTTGCACAACAGTCACAAATTTGTTCTGTATTAGGTGGGAATTAAAGTATGTAAAGCCCCCTTTCTGTTTGGATCAAACTCCCAGTCCAGTACAGTGGGGCAAAAAAGTATTTAGTCAGCCACTGATTGTGCAAGTTCTCCTGCTTAGAAAGATGAGAGAGGTCTGTAATTTTCATAATAGGTACACTTCACCTATGAGAAACAAAATGAGAAAAAAATCCAGGCAATCACACTGTAGGATTTTTAAAGAATTTAACTGTAAATTATGGTGGAAAATAAGTATTTGGTCCCCTACTAACAAGCAAGATTTCTGGCTCTCACAGACCTGTAACTTTTTCTTTAAGAAGCTCTTTTGTCCTCCACTCGCTACCTGTATTAATGGTACCTGTATGACCTCGTTATCTGTATAAAAGACACCTGTCCACAGCCACAAACAGTCAGAATCCAACCTCAACCATGGCCAAGACCAAAGAGCTGTTGAAGGACACCAGGAAGAAAATTGTAGACCTGCACCAGGCTGGGAAGAGTGAATCTACAATAGGCAAGCAGGTTGGTGTGAATAAATCAACTGTGGGAGCAATTGTAAGAAAATGGAAGACATATAAGACCAATCTCCCTCGATCTGGGGCTCCACGCAAGATCTCATCACGTGGGGTCAAAATGATCATGAGAACGGTGAGCAAAAATCCTAGAACTACACGGAGGGACCTGATGAATGACCTGCAGAGAGCTGGGACCAAAGTAACAAAGGCTGCCATCAGTAACACGCTACGCCGAGAGGGACTCCTGCAGTGCCGTCTGAAGTTTGCCAGAGAGCAAATGGATCCAGAAGAGGACTGGGAGGATATCATGTGGTCAGATGAAACGAAAATAGAACTTTTTGGTAAAAACTCAACTCGTGTTTGGAAGAAGAAGAATGTTGAGTTGCATCCCAAGAACACCATACCTACTGTGAAGCATGGAGGTTGTTTTTCTGCAATGGGGACAGGACAACTGATCCGTTTTAAGGGAAGAATGAACGGGGCCATGTATCGTGAGATTTTAAGCCAAAATCTCCATCCAAATCCTTCCATCAGTGAGAGCATTGAAGATGGAACGTGGCTGGGTCTTCCAGCATGACAATGATCCCAAACACACCGCTCGGGCAACAAAGGAGTGGCTTTGTGAAAAGCATTTCAAGGTGCTGCAGTGGCCTAGCCAGTCTCCAGACCTCAACAGCATAGAACATTTGTGGAGGGAGTTGAAAGTCAGTGTTGCCATCGACAGCCCCAAAACATCACTGCTCTAGAGGAGATCCGCATGGAGGAATGGGCCAAAATACCAGCTACAGTGTTTGCAAACCTGCTGGAGACTTACAGGAAACGTTTGACCTCTGTCATTGCCAACAAAGGTTATGTTACAAAGTATTGAGTTGAACTTTTGTTATTAACCAAGTATTCCATCATAATTCACAATTAAATCTTTAAAAAAATCCTACAATGTGATTTCCTGGATTTTTTTTTCTCATTTTGTTTCTCATAGTTGAAGTGTACCTATGATGAAAATTACAGACCTCTCATCTTTTTAAGTAGGAGAACTTGCACAATCAGTGGCTGACTAAATACTTTTTTGCCCCACTGTATATACCTATACGTTAAGCAGTAAAATACACTGGTACCTTGCTTCTCGACTACAGAATACAGGCTGCAGTTAGCATTAGCAGCTATGCTGGCGCGAGTTCACCAATAGAGTAAGTGTTTTGTTTCACTTTTCACTTTCAATCCATTACTAACTAAATTACACAACATTTTCAACACTATATTATAAAATAAGCTTTGTGTTAGTGATTTTGACCTACTGTAGGTTAATGTAAGTGTTTTAAGCTTGGCTGTTTATCAGGTTTATAAGGTTGGCTCTGCTGTTGTACAGTATAGACTATATCAAACTCCTCAGTATACAGTGGTTCTGATATACAGTGATATATTTAACTTATGATGGATTTGTTGGAACATATCCCCATCGTGAATCAGGGAGCACCTGTACAATACAACTCCATTACTGTATATAATGCCTTATACAGTGTGTATTTTCTGGGGGTCTGAAACAGAATAATTAAATTAACATAATTCCCTATGGGAAAAATTTGCGAGGTACCACTATACACTTGTAGGCTCAGGTACGTATAGCATTATCAGCTTTTACAGTTGAGATTTGTGATCAGTAATTATGTGTAATAGTGCAGGATGTAACAGGCTAAAGGTGAGTCTGTCTTCATAATGTTTAGCTTTGATAACATTAAGTGTATCATCAAATTGAATCGTTTTACCCTGATATACAGCAGATCGGTACATTTTAGCTCAGCAGACAGCCTTTTACATTTACATGTACATTTACAGCATTTAGCAGACACCCTTATCCAGAGCGACTTACAACTGATATAACCTTACAATCCAAGCAATTGTGGGTTAAGGGTCTTGCTCAAGGACCCAACAGTGGCAGCTTTGGCTGAGGTGGGATTTGAACCCTGGACCTTCTGGTCCATAGTCGTGCACCTTAACCACTAGGCTACCACAGTCCCTTTTTCTCCCTTTAGCAATGGAAACGGACTATAAGGGGCTGTGGAGACAATCCTGATGATGACTTTGGAGATGGCGTTTTGTGGGCTCTGGCGCCATCATTGCAGGCAAAAACTTAATTTCCCAAGGTTTCATCTAAGAGGTGGACTCAGTTGGTGTTCCTCAAGCAGGCTCACGATTCATAAATTTTGGTTATGTGAGCAATTTTCCATATCCTCCTGCTTTGCTGCAATGGCAGCTTTTTCAGACTGTAAGATGAGTAGCTAATGTGGTCACTGTGGTCAGACAGCGTAGCTTCAAGTTGATTAAGGACATGAGGATATCTCGACATCCGACTGAATAGAGTGCAGAGAGCCTTGGACAGGGATGAGCGAGTTTTTCGGAGACCTGCTCAGCTGAGCTGTTATGGTTCTTTTACTGATTCATAAGCAGCGTGGTCATGGTAATAACGTTGTTAATGTCCATCATAGTTAATGTCCTACATACATCTGCTTCTCACATCATCGGCCGGAAGTCCCACCGCTATGGCATGAACCCTGTTGTTAGGTTAGCATTGGCTGCTGAGAAATGAAAGTTGGCACCCATCCCTGAACTTAGGTTACTGGTACAGTGTCAGACCGTCTGAGCACTCTCACATGCTAAGCTGATTAGATCTCAGCTTTTAGATGAAGATGCTGAGCGGAGTTCATTAGATTAGATGTACTGTTGTTTTAGAAATGGTATAATGACCATATCTAATTATTTCTCGGTCTCTTTTTTAGAATACAACCAGAAAATACAGGAAATGTGTAAGCATTATTAAAAAACTGGAAAAAAAGTATTTAGTATGACCTCACCTTACACTTGAGCAACAGCAGCACCAGGATGCCAAGTTGACCCTTCTACAGTCCAAAGAATCTTGATCAGGAATGGTCTTTTTGGCAGGGTAGCCACTGGAACAGCAGGAGGAACAGGGTGAAAAGGCTAAGATATGCTGCAGTTCAAAAAGATTGGAATGAAAATCAGTGGAAAAGAGTATTATGTATTGATGAATCCAAATTTGAAATTTTACGGTCAAATAGTAGACAAAATGTTATATATGGTCATTATACCATTGCTAAAAGATCAAATCTAATGGTGGTCTAAGACTTTTGCACAGTACTGTAAATGTACCAGAAATGTTTTCAGCTGGCATGATGAGGGCAGTTTTTAGTTATTTAGCCTCACAGCTCCAGAGATCCCTGGTTCGATTCCCGGCCAGGACTCTGTATTGTGGAGTTTACATGCTCGCTTTGTGTCTATGTGGCTTTATACTGGATACTCCAATTTCCTCTCTCATTTCAAATACATGTTTTAGGCCAGTTGGTGTTTTTAAAGGGTCTCAGAGTAAGCGCGTTTGCATGTATGTGCCCTGGTTGGATTAGTGCCCTGTCTGGGTTTGGTTGCCACCTTGTGCCCTGTGCTGCTGGTTGGGCCCCAACTCCCCACAACCCTGACCTGTATTAAGTGAGTATGAAAATGAACGATTGACCGAATGAACAAATGTTTTATTGCAAACGCCATTACCACATTTAAAACATTTACTTGCTTTGGTCTGACAGCAGGGAATAGAGGAATATTTTACTTTGTTAAATCAGAAAGGAAAATGGTGCCATCTTGTGGAATTTAATACGAATCCCATCATGTTGGGAAGATTTCACAGGCTAACATTTGCTGCCTGAATATCGGGCATTAGCAGGCAGACTTGAGACAGTTGCAGGGTTGCTAGGGCCTACACGGCGGCACAGGATGCAAGGCAGGTCCCGACCCTGGACAGGATGCCAGTCCATCACAGGGCACTTGGACACGCACTCAAGTCACTCTCACTGAGACACTTTAGAGACATCACTTGTATGTGGGAAGTAACTCAGAGGTAATCCATACAGACACGGGGATTACATACAAACTCCACAAATGCGGAAGCTGGGCTAGGATTCAAACTCAGGTCTTTACGCTGTGAGGTGACGGTGCTAACCACTGTGCCACCCTTGTTTGTCTGTTTATTTGGTTTATTTAACGTCGCTTTCAGCATCCCTGGCTATTTAATGACAAACAGTTTTTGTTCTTTGTTGCTTTTTAGGTCAGCACAATACATGCAACGTTAACCTGAAAAGCAACGAAGTGAAAAACCATGAAAAAACTACAGCTGACCAGGCTAACATAAGTTGACCAATAAATACCTTTGAATAGGTGTGGGTGAAACTTCAGGTCCATGCTGCTCTGAAGAGCTGGTATTTGTGCATGGATGATTATTTTGTATATACCATAGACCAAATTAGTATGGATTCACAGTGTTTCTATGGTGGTTAGGAATGTCTGGGTTTTCGTGATCCTGTCAATTAAGCTGAGAAGTGGAGAGATAATGATTTTGCTTAAGCACCTAGTGATGGCATTTGAATCCACAGCGTTCTGATTGGTAGCACTGAGCCACCCAAACCTTGTAGTTTGTCTTTATTCAACAAGGCAGAACACTTATTTTAATCCATCAATACTGTTGGACGTGTCCAATGTCCTTATATGCAGACATTACTATGTAACGTTACTATGTATGTGAAACATTGCTGTCGGAAAAGTTGTTTCATGGTTAAAAGGAAAACAGGAGTTCACAGGATACTGCACTACAATGAATGTACCACTAGGGGGAAGCCTTATGTCCTGTAAGGACATTTCCGTTCAGCTTCGGATCACATGCAGTTAAGTTTATGTGAATAGTGCAAGAAAATGCCGGCTAGTCAACGTTCAAATCAGTTGTGTAGGTGTAATTTAAACTTTGGAATACACTGCCAATGATTCCCAATCCATGTAGTAATTACATTCTGTATCAAATAAATCAACTGTATTAACTAAAATAAATGGAACATGTGGAATGTGTTCCCCCCCCTACTGTTCTATGAAGATGGCAGTATTTTGAACATGCACAACATTTTTACAATTAACACAAGTTGTTCATGTTGCAGTATTGTTGCACTTAACATTTATAGCTTTCCATGTTTGTTTTTGAAATAAACCCAGCGAAGACAATGGTATGCTGGTCAACCAACTTTACCAGCTTCACCTGCAAGACCATGCAAGTTCACCAGCAGCAGAGAATCAACCAACTAAGACCAGCATGGACCAAGTTGGTACTTACATGATGTCATATTTTGACCAGCATACCTGCATCTAAAATACAACATGAGCAATTTTTGCAGGGATGATAGTGTACTGTCTTCAGAAAAAGAATTAGCATTTTGAAGACAAATCTCTATACAGCAAGGTTTTTCAGTGCCTGATATGTTACTGCTACAGTAGTGCTTGAAAGCTTGTGAACCCTTTAAAATGTTCTATATTTCTGCATAAATATGACCTAAAATATCAGCGGATTTTAACACAAGTCCTACAAGTAGATAAAGAGAACTCAGTTAAACAAATGAGACAAAAATATTATACTTGGTCATTTATTTATTGAGGAAAAAAATGAACCAATATTACATATTAGTGAATGGCAAAAGTATGTGAACCTTTGCTTTCAGTATCTGGTGTGACCCCCCTGTGCAGCAATAACTACAGCTAAACGTTTCCGGTAACTGTTGATCAGTCCTGCACACCGGCTTGGAGGAATTTTAGCCCATTTTTCCATACAGAACAGCTTCAACTCTTTGTCGTTGTTTTGCTGCATGACCCACCTTCTCTTGAGATTCAGTTCATGGACAGATGTCCTGACACTTTCCTTTAGAATTCTCTAATATAATTCAGAATTCATTCTTCCATCAAAGATGGCAAGCTGTCCTGGCCCAGATGCAGCAAAACAGGCCCAAACCATGATACTACCACCACCATGTTTCACAAATGAGATAAGGTTCTTATGCTGCAATGCAGTGTTTTCCTTTCTCCAAACATAACGCTTTTCTTTTAAACCAAAAAGTTCTATGTTGTTCTCATCCGTTCACAAAACATTCTTCCAATTGCCTTCTGGCTTGTCCACGTGATCTTTAGCAAACTGCAGACGAGCAGCAATGTTCTTTTTGGAGAGCAGTGGCTTTCTCCTGCAACCTTGCCATGCACACCATTGTTGTTCAGTGTTCTTCTGATGGTGGAGTCATGAACATTAACATTAGCCAATGTGAAGAGGCCTTCAGTTACTTAACGTTTCCCTGGGGGTCCTTTGTGACCCTCGCCAACGATTACACGCCTTGTTTTTGGATGATCTTTTGTTGGTCGAGCCACTTCCTGGGGTGGGTAACATGGTCTTGAATTTCCTCTATTTGTACACAATCTGTCTGACTGTGGATTGGTGGAGTCCAAACTCTTTAGAGATGGTTTTGTAACCTTTTCCAGCCCGATGAGCATCAGCAACTTTTTTTCTGAGGTCCTCAGAAATCTCCTTTGTTCGTGCCATGATACACTTCCACAAACATGTGTTGTGAAGAGCAGACTTTGATAGATCCCTGTTCTTTAAATAAAACAGGGTGCCCACTCACGCCTGACTGTCATCCCATTGATTGAAAACACCTGACACTAATTTCACCTTCAAATTAACTACTAATCCTAGAGGTTCACATACTTTTGCGGCTCACTAATATGTAATGTTGGATCATTTTCTTCAATAAATAAATGACCAAGTATAATATTTTTGTCTCATTTGTTTAACTGGGTTCTCTAACTTGTGTGAAAATCTGATGATGTTTTTTGTGTGAAAATCTGATGATATTTATCCAGAAATATAGAAAATTCTAAAGGGTTCACAAACTTTCAAGTACCACTGTAGCTAGTTATAATTTGGCATTATACGTCTCATTATAACTGGAGATGAGACTGGATACAGAGAAGAGAACAGAACCTTACCAGAGAGGTGCTCTGACAAAGAACTACAAAAGGAAGATGATCAGTTACATTGTCAGGCTATCTTACATTTGAACTGAGCAGCTGAAGGTTGAGGGGCTTCCTCAGACTCACAACAGTGGAGCTATTATTTTAACTCACAACTTCCTAATAGGTAGGCTAGCACATTAATCACTGAGCCAACCATCAACTTGTGTTGTTCCATTTGTCCAGTTTTTTTAAGGTTAGTGAATCAGAAGTTAGAATTTCCTGTAGCGTTTGTACTTTCTGGATGGCATGGTGCTGCATAGCTACAGAGACCTAGATCTTGTGCTTCGCCTACAGTAACTGTCTGTGTGGAGTTTGGTGTGTTATCCATGTGTCTGGTTTTTTTTTGTTTTAAGGATTTCTGGTTTCCTTCCATTTCCAAAAACAGGACAGCAAGTGGGTTGGCTACTTTAAATTGAGCAGTGAGTGAGTGTGTGATGCCCTGCAATTGGCCTGGTGCACTTGGCACCATGTCCAGAGTGTGGTCTTGACTTGCTTTGGCATTCTTGGATTCTGTGTTATAATATAAAGTATTGGCAGAATTTTGGTTGTTTATTTTGGCTTGGAATGACAGACACTACCCTTATTTAGCATGCCTCCCACCCCTGAACATTAGTAAAATATCATCATGTGGTACTATTAATATTACCAGCTAGAGGTAAGAGGCAAGATGTCTTTCAGATTTAAGACTTAATGCCGGTGTCTCTCAGCTGCCTTTTGCTTGGCTTGCATTCCGACCATTCTGACCCTGCCAGTGTAGAAGTGGACCTAGTCCACTGATTTGTGGCTACCTTGATGTCTCTAGTCAAACTGAATAGGTGTGTTCTAGAAACAGTATTCAAGCTAGGGACCTCCATATGGATACTAGAGGGGAGGGATTGGGTTTAGTCAGATGCACCTTGATTACTATTCTTGTCTTTCACTTTACATTTCTATTTAACCATTTGGCAAATGCTATTGACGTGGTTTATTAAATATAGCAGAAGTACAGTGGGGGGGCAAACAGTCCACCACAATTCACCACAAGTGAATATGCTTCTGTTTTGCATTTATCTTAAATAATATAATGTAATTATTTAAGTGAAATTTTGAATCTTTATTAAAGATTCATTAAAGGTTATTTAAGGATTGCAGAATTTTGCTCTAATGACAATGGACTCCACAAGTGCAAAATCTGATGATCCATGTTATCTCTGCATGATTTCACATCATTCCCAAAAAAGCATCTTGTGATGTTGGAGAATGCTTGGCTTTCTCTGTATTCAAGTGTTCTCATAAATGTTTGATGAGGCATGGGTCAGGTGACTGTGGAGGAAAGCCTGTGTGTTGTCTGTCATTATGCTGCCGTTTCTCTGCAATGATTTTGCACTAGTGGTCTCAGATCCTCCCCCCATTTTGTTCTCTGCAGTTACTGTTAACCTTGTTTTTGAACATGTAATTTGACTATTTTTTTGCCCAAATAGCCCTACTTGTACAAGACTGTGCTATTAATTAAAAGAGTACTGGTTATTTCCAAATGACTTCCAAATGACTTGCTGTCTTGACAAGACCCAATACTCAAGCACTTGTAAGCATTGATATTGCACTCATTTAATTAGGTTCTTTATGTTCTAAAGAACAGTTCTAATAAGTAGAAGTACTTTAATGGGTCATTCTGTATAAGGGTACCTGCTAAATGCTGTAGCTGTAAATGTGATTCGTTAAAGATTTTCAAGAAATATCAGTAAAATCTTTATAGGCCTGTGGTGTGCAGTAGGCGACTGGTGCTGCAAGCAAAATAAGGCACCCTTTATCTGTGCAAAAGTATTAGGCCACTATTAGATATGTACCGATTTTCGGTGTAAGTCGGAACATACGTGCATACTGTACGTAAATAACATACTGTAAGCACTTATCCTATCCTAACACCTATCCTAACACAGTAATTATCAAAAAACGAGCCGCGTAACCGTGTATTCTTCCGCCGCGCACACCAAACACGAAGTTTGCGTTATGACGTTTACCACGCAAAACCACTTAAGTGCGAAACAAGGCTTTACACAGTAAATGGGAGATGTGTCGTAACTACGAAACATCGTAACTCGAGACCGTCGTAACCTGAGGACTACCTGTGTGTGTGTGTGTGTGTGTGTATATATATATATATATATATACATACACACACGGTGGGGCAAAAAAGTATTTAGTCAGCCATTGATTGTGCAAGTTCTCCTACTTAGAAAGATGAGAGCGGTCTGTAATTTTCATCATAGGTACACTTCAACTATGAGAGACAAAATGAGAAAAAAAAATCCATAAAATCACATTGTAGGATTTTTAAAGAATTGAATTGTAAATTATGGTGGAAAATAAGTATTTGATCAATAACAAAAGTTCAACTCAATACTTGGAACATATTTGTTGGCAAATGACAGAGGTCATAAGTTTCCTGTAAGTCTTCACCAGGTTTGCACACACTGTAGCTGGTATTTTGGCCCATTCCTCCATGCAGATCTCCTCTAGAGCCGTGATGTTTGGGGGCAACACAGACTTTCAACTCCCTCCACAAATTTTTTACGGGGCTGAGGTCTGGAGACTGGCTAGGCCACTCCAGGACCTTGAAATGCTTTTTACAGAGCCACTCCTTCGTTGCCGAGCGGTGTGTTTGGGATCATTGTCATGCTGGAAGACCCAGCCACGTTCCATTTTCAATGCTCTCACTGATGGAAGGAGGTTTTGGCTTAAAATCTCATGATACATGGCCCCGTTCATTCTTCCCTTAACACGGATCAGTCGTCCTGTCCCCTTTGCAGAAAAACAGCCCCAAAGCATGATGTTTCCACACTCATGCTTTACAGTAGATATGGCGCAACTCGGCATTCTTCTTGCTCCAAACATGGCGAGTTGAGTTTTTACCAAAAAGTTCTATTTTGGTGTCATCTGACCACATGATATTCTCCCAGTCCTCTTCTGGATCATCCATATGCTTTCTGGCAAACTTCAGAGGGCCTGGACATGTACTGGCTTAAGCAGGGGGACACACCTGGCACTGCAGGATCTGAGTCCCTCTCGGCGTAGTGTGTTACTGATGGTAGCCTTTGTTACTTTAGTCCCAGCTCTGTGCAGGTCATTCATCAGGTCCCTCCGTGTAGTTCTGGGATTTTTGCTCACCGTTCTCATGATCATTTTGACCCCACGGGATGAGATCTTGCGTGGAGCCCCAGATCGAGGCAGAATATCAATGGACTTGTATCTCTTCCATTTTCTTACAATTTCTCGCGCAGTTGATTTATTCACATCAACCTGCTTGCCTGTTGTAGATTCACTCTTCCCAGCCTGGTGCAGGTCTACAATTTTCTTTCTGGTGTCCTTCGACAGTCCTTTGGTCTTGGCCATGGTTGAGTTTGGAGTCTGACTGTTTGAGGCTGTGGACAAGTTTCTGTTATACAGATAACGAGGTCAAACAGGTGCCATTAACACAGGTAACGAGTGGAGGACAGAAGAGCTTCTTAAAGAAGAAGTTACAGGTCTGTGAGAGCCAGAAGTCTTGCTTGTTTGTGGGTGACCAAATACTTATTTTTCTCCATGATTTACAATTAAAATCTTTAAAAATCTTACAGTGTGATTTCCTGTACAAACTCACCCACAATTTTTAGATTTTCAGAACAAAATGGGTCAGTATTTAGTGTGACCTCTCTGAAAAAGTGTTTTTTTGGCTGCTACCTTTCCAGACCATAACACCATTTTTGATAAAGGCTCTTCAGACTGTAAACTGTAAAACTTGGTATCCCACTTTGGCATCCTGAAGAAGCTGCCAGATGATGCTATTACTCAAGTGTAAGGGGAGGTCACACTAAATACTTGCCACTGCAGTCTACAGAAGCTGTTTTTTTTATTTTTTTTCAGTGTTTAATATTGCATCCAAATTTCATGTATTTTCTGATTGTATTCTTATAAATACACTGAAAAATAATTATATATGGTCATTATACAACAGCAAAATCTAATGGTGGCCTAAGACTTTTGCACAGTATACTAGAATAGCATCCAGTATACAGTATCTCAGAGTCACTGCTGTTAATAATAAACAACCAAACAGTATAGGGGAGCTCTCAGGAGAAGAGGCTCTACTTGGTAATTGTCAGCTCTTTCATCAAAATACCATTTTGCTTCACAGGAGGTCTGGACACAATAAACTTCTCAACACATTATGGAACAAAAACAGCTGTGCAACCTGCAAAAATAGGACTGAAAATGGAAATAATTTGTCTCCTAGTAACACAGATGTTTTGAGCTGATAATTTTAGAGGTCGATTGCACATGGATGGACTTGATGGCGTGCGTTTTCAGTGTAATTTGGTTACCACAGCTTGTCTGAGACTGACCCATCCAGCGCTGTGTCGACCAGGATGAACCCATATAATCACTGTGTTCCTGTAATGAAGTGGTAGTGTAATACGTACAGTATAATATGCTGTTGGCTTGCAACTGCTACTGTTGAGTACAATGCTTCAGCAGTGGAAACATTTGGGCTGTTTCCAAATGTTTTTGCAATAAATGAGGACAACGGTATGAGTCAGGCCTAATGCTGTACAATGCATTGATATGTTGGTATGTTGTTGGCAGAAGAGTATCAGGAATGCATCCAAAAGCTGAGTTGGTTGCTCCATGCTGTCAAGTGTTTGAACTAAAAAGCCGTCAGAAGAATCTAGAACTATGTTTCTCCTGTAACTTCATAACTGTCTCAGCAAAAGAATACAGTGATGAGCATCTTTTCAAGTTAGAAATGCAAATGTGGACTTTCTGATAGAGGTTGTTATGAAAGAGGCTCCCACATGTTCCCTAATTTTTGTGGAATATCAGCAAGCATTTAGCGATGATTACTTACAACTCTATACATATCCTGTTATCCAAATTACTGATATAGTATGTGGAGCACTTTGAGCTTAATTTGCAGATAACCATCAGTACAGAAGACCAATCAGAAAGTCCTTTGCACCACCGTATAACACTGTTGAAAAGTAGGGGAGGTTTTAAAAATACAGGAACCAGGTAGGGATTTCCCTGTAGGAAACAATGGAAGTATGGCTCACGTTTTCCAAATGTTATCCAAACCATTTTCAGAAATAATATGCTTTGAATGTAATATGTTTAAAATTTAACAGATAGCCCAATCAGGCTAGAAAATACAAGCTATGGGAGACAAATCAATGTTCCACATTAATAAGAACAGAGTTGTGGAATTGGGCCATCATCCTAGTATTTCAAAGCAGAATGTGGGATATGATTTTTTAATCAGGATTTGGATGATTACAAGTTACAATGCTAGACGAAGTTCCCTATCTGCTAAGCTGCTACTGTTGGACCTCTGGGCAAGGCTCTTAACCCACAATTGCTTGGATTGTAAGATTGTATCAATTGCAAGTCACTCTGGATTAGCGCATCTGCTAAATGACATAAATGTGGATGTAAATGGAAGTTTAAAATAATAAGTCAATTTGAAATTGTAGGCAGTGGTCAGAGCTTTTCTTTGTTATTGCACTATAAATGCCAGATGATGTTAGTAGTGTTAGCGGTTATGTAGGCTATTGTTCTGATGTAGTATATGGTGGGCTTTGGACTGTGGGAGGAAACTGGAACACCCAGAGTAAACCCACGCAGACATGAGGAGGACATGCGAACTCCACACAGGGAGGTCTGAGGTCGGGATCGAACCTGCGACACTGGATTGATATACAGTGGAGCAAAAAATTAGTCAGCCACTGATTGTGCAGTTCTCCTACTTAGAAAGATGAGAGAGGTCTGTAATTTTCATCATAGGTACACTTCAACTATGAGAGACAAAATGAGAAAAAAAGATGATTAAATAATTAATTGTAAATCATGGTGGAAAATAAGTATTTGGTCACCCACAAACAAGCAAGATTTCTGGCTCTCACAGACCTGTAACAACTTCTTTAAGAAGCTCTTCTGTCCTCCACTCGTTACCTGTATTAATGGCACCTGTTTGACCTCATTATCTGTATAAAAGACACCTGTCCACAGCCTCAAACAGTCAGACTCCAAACTGTCAAGCCCATGGGCCCAGACCAAAGACCTGCTGTGCAAGAGGCTGGGAAGATTGAATCTACAAATAGGCAAGCAGGTTGGTGTGAATAAATCAACTGTGGGAGCAATTGTATGAAAATGGAAGACATACAAGACCATTGATAATCTCCATTGATCTGGGGCTCCACGTAAGATCTCTTCCAGTGGGGTCAAAAATGATCATGAGAATGGTGAGCACAAATCCCAGAACTACACGGAGTTACCTGATGAATGACCTGCAGAGAGCTGGGACCAAAGTAACAAAGGCTACCATCAGTAACACACTACAATGAGAGGGACTCAGATCCTGCAGTGCCAGGCGTGTCCCCCTGCTTAAGCCAGTACATGTCCAGGCCGTCTGAAGTTTGCCAGAGAGCATATGGATGATCCAGAGGAGGATTGGGAGAATTGTGGTATAATATCATAACTTTTTGGTAAAAACTCAACTCAAAAGGAAGAAGAATGCTGAGTTGCATACCAAGAACACCATACCTACTGTGAAGCATGGGGGTGGAAACATCATGCTTTGGGGCTGTTTTTCTGCAAAGGGGACAGGATGACTGATACGTGTTAAGGGAAGAATGAATGGGGTCATGTATCGTGAGATTTTAAGCCAAAAGCACCTTCCATTGGTGAGAGCATTGAAGATGGAACGTGGCTGGGTCTTCCAGCATGACAATGATCCCAAACACACTCGGGCAATGAAGGAGTGGCTCCGTAAAAAGCATTTCAAGGTGCTGCAGTGGCCTAGCCAGTCTCCAGACCTCAGCCCCATAGAAAATTTGTGTAGGGAGTTGAAATTCCGTGTTGCCCAGCGACAGCCCCAAAACATCACTGCTCTAGAGGAGATCTGCATGGAGGAATGGGCCAAAATACCAGCTACAGAGTGTGCAAACCTGGTGAAGACTTACAGGAAACGTTTGACATCTATCATTGCCAACAAAGGTTATGACTGAAATTGACTGAAAACACCTGACTCTAATTTAACCTTCAAATTAACTGCGAATCCAAGAGGTTCACATACTTTTGCCACTCACTAACATGTAATATTGGATAATTTTCCTCAATAAATAATTGACCAAGTATAATATTTTTGTCTCATTTGTTTAACTGGGTTCTCTTTATCTACTTTTAGGACTTGTGTGAAAATCTGATGATGTTTTAGGTCATATTTATCCAGAAATATAGAAAATTCTAAAGGGTTCACAAACTTTCAAGCACCACTGTATTGTTGATGACTGGTCGCAAAAATTTCAAACTTTGTCACACCATAATACTCTTTTTCACTGATCTTCATTCTAATCTTTGTGAGCTTTAGCATATCTTAGCCTTTTCACCTTGTTCCCCTTCAGAAAAAGTAGTTTCTTGGCCGCTGCCTACTTTTCTGCTTGTATTCTAGTAAATGTAATAAAATAATTAGATATTGTCATTATACCATTCCTAAAACAATGGTATATCTAATGTAATGGTGGCCTAAGACTTTTTCATAGTACTGTATTTAAGAAAAATATTTGCTCATTAATTATAATGTGGTAAAAAGTTTTGCATTTTATCTTTACTACAGGTTTTAAGACGTCTTCTTAAAAATGTAGTATGTATGCATTCTGATTCTGTTGTTGATGTACACTGAAAGAACGAAGGTTTGTGAATGTGTGTATTTTTGTGTGTATTACTGGATAGTGGAGGAAGTTGGAGTAATCTGTCTTTGGAAAGGATCTGAGATTAATGTCACAATCCCACCCACCCACCTGGTACATCACAGCAAAAAAAAAACTCATCTGAACTTCAGACTGCATGAGAAAGAGGAAAGAGGATAATGCTAAGACTGTTCATCTGTAAATCTTTCCACTTCTGCATTGTGGTTGCCTTGGAAACACGGAAGATAAATTTTCTTTTGGCGTTCATGTATTCGTTATCCTAACTAAACGCACAGTTCCATTCTGACTTACATGTGTTAACGTGGAGTTTATGGGGGATAAATGCTTACTCAAAAGAGCAACCCAATTACAGTGACCTCAAGAGCACGTCATCGCAAGAGGGAAGAGCGGAGATATGTGAGAAAGGATTTTAGTGTCCTTCTGGATGTCATCTGTACTTTCTGCAGTCGGTGCCACTGCAGATACGCCCACACTGAGGTGCCAGTTTAATAGCTTTGTTCAGTGTACTCTGTTGGTTGCACCTAAGCAACTGGCAACTAAGTGTGACTTCTCCTTATACACTGCCCCCGCTAACAAATCGCTCTCAATAACCATTCCTGCCATGAAGATGGCCCACGGGCAGTTGCGGCATTAAGCACCCAAACGTTATTTTATTTGCATTTTTTTTTAGTATTTTGAGTGAGATGTACAGTGGTGCTTGAAAGTTTGTGAACCCTTTCGCATAAATATGACCTAAAACATCATTAGATTTTCACACAAGTCCTAAAAATAGATAAAGAGAACCCAGTTAAACAAATGAGACAAAAATATTATACCTGGTCATTTATTTATTGAGGAAAATGATCCAATATTACATTTTAGTGAGTGGCAAAAATATGTGAACCTCTAGGATTAGCAGTTAATTTGAAGGTGAAATTAGAGTCAGGTGTTTTCAATCAATGGGATAACAATCAGGTGTGAGTGGGCACCCTGTTTTATTTAAAGGACAGGGATCTATCAAAGTCTGCTCTTCACAACACATGTTTGTGGAAGTGTATCATAGCACGAACAAAGGAGATTTCTGAGGACCTCGGAAAAGGAGTTGTTGATCAGGCTGGAAAAGGTTACAAAACCATCTCTAAAGAGTTTGCACTCCACCAATCCACAGTCAGACAGATTGTGTACAAATGGAGGAAATTCAAGACCATTGTTACCATCCCCAGGAGTGTTAGTTTTCATGAGCCCACCATCAGAAGAACACTGAACAACAATGGTTTGCATGGGAGGGTTGCAAGAAGAAAGCCACTGCTCTCCAAAAAGAACATTGTTGCTCGTCTGCAGTTTGCTAAAGATCACATGGACAAGCCAGAAGGCTATTGGAAGAATGTTTTGTGGACAGATGAGACCAAAATTACTTTTTGGTTTGAAAGCAAAGCGTTATGTTTGGAGAAAGGAAAATACAGCATTCCAGCATATGAACCTTATCCCATATGTGAAACATGGTGGTAGTATCATGGTTTGGGCCTGTTTTGCTGCATCTGGGCCAGGATGGTTTGCCATCATTGATGGAACAATGAATTCTGAATGATATCAGAGAATTCTAAAGGAAAATGTCAGGACATCTGTCCATGAACTGAATCTCAAGAGAAGGTGGGTCATGCAGCAAGACAACAACCCTAAGCACACAAGTCGTTCTACCAAATAATGGTTAAAGAAGAATAAAGTTAATGTTTTGGAATGGCCAAGTCAAAGTTCTGAAGTTAATCCAATTGAAATGTTGTGGAAGGACCTGAAGCGAGCAGTTAATGTGAGGAACCCACCAACATCCCAGAGCTGAAGCTGTTCTGTACGGAGGAATGGGCTAAATTTCCTCCAAGCCGGTGTGCAGGACTGATCAACAGTTACAGGAACACGTTTAGTTGCAGTTATGGGTGCACACCAGATACTGAAAGCAAAGGTTCACATACTTTTACCACTCACTAATATGTAATATTGGATCATTTTAAAAGTATATGACCAAGGATATTATTTTTGTCTCATTTGTTTAACTGGGTTCTCTTTATCTCCCCTGTTTAGTGTTTCATTAATCACACCCTCTGCTATTTAAAGGAAGCTCTTTATAGTGAAGCCACATTCTTGTTTGTTTGTTCACTATTCATGGTCTGCTCTCTGGCATTATATTAAGATTAATATAACATTTTTTTGGGTCAGCATTTGTTTTTGTTTTTTGGCCAGAATTTTGGGGCGGATCTAATTGACATTCCACAAAATAACAATTTCTTTGACACATAAAATGAAATTATTTGGCTGTCGAACTGGGGATAGCATTAGGGTTAGGGTTATCTACCCAATGGCTTAACTTCCATTTTAGGTTCTAAAAGGGGCATGGCAACTTGGCAATTAAGGTACTGAACTATTTATTCAAAGGGTTAGGGCTTAAGTCGTAATACTGCCAAGCTGCCACTATTTTGCCCTTGACCCTTATTTAGTTAAATTATCTTTTGTATGACTGCATTAGTTCTCTGAATAAGCGTTTCTGCTACATTTTAAAAGATTGTGGAAAAACTAAACATAAATACGTACTATGTCAGTTCTCCCCTTGCTAGAGATGGGATACAAACCAGGGTGTCTCACCAGTGGGAATCAGTGCTGTACCGACTGAGCCACTCTGGTGAGTTGAGGCCTTGTTGGTTATGGAGTTGCAGTTACAGTTCCTGTAAAAATGTCCAGTTACACCAACACACCAATAGGTGGTTATGGATCATAGACTCTGGTCAAAAGCTGGGGGTTTGTCAGTGGCAGATTCTGTAGTTTCCTCTGGGTGGGGGCCGGTCCGTGGTTGTCTCATGACCAGACCAGAGGTGCCCCCACATTACAGTGTCAGAAGTGAATGGACTTAAAATCTCTGTAAACTATGTCATATTTATTTTTTCTCCCCTGCAGAGGTTGTGTAAATTTCTTTTTAGAAAAGGCTAGTACTCTCTACTGCAGTCCAAACGCATTACGTAGGCAGTAGCCAAATACAGCGCAGAAAAAGGAATGTACCTTGGTTAATTGTGGCACAGAATTCACTCTGTGTACATCAGTGCACACCGGCACTGTGGTTTAATGCTGAGGATCATTAAAACATTCTGGCTTTTGTAGCAATTGAAAGAACGGCATGATATTGCTTTAGGCATCCTGAGAGCTTATATTCCATCTTTTAATACTGATTGTATGTACAGACAAGTGAGCATGCCAAGGAGTCAAGAGCAACCACCAAAAGCTTGAGGAGAGAAGTAATACTTGGCAACAAAAAGAGTACATGTATACTGACTTAAAATCTAAACTAAGATTCTCCACACTGATTAGCACACCTTTCTTTGGCATTTTTATCCCAGTAAGGTGGCATGGCAGCTTCCTCACTTCAGCCAGTTAGATCGACAGTTGCCAGAAGCCTTGAAAACAGATAATCAAAGGCCACAGGTGGATAGCCACCACAGAATAAGAAGGTGCCCCTGCCTACAGCCCAACTATCTAAATGGCAGGGACAAACGCTGGAAGACGATAGCAAACAGACATCCCTTGCCATAATGTGAGAATGGGAGTTGTCTCTGAGCTATACATGAGCCATTTGCTGTTATGATTGGATCAGACACAGCAGTGCTGCTGGAGTACTCTGTGTTCACTTACTGTGCACTCTGATTGACAGATCTACCATATTGCTCCATCTTGTATATGTAAAGTCAGAGACAGTAGCTGTTGTTGTACATTGTTAGTCATCCTCTAATCCTTTATCAGTTCTCACAGGATGCTGGTGGCTGGACATTTTTGACTGGTGGACTATTTTCAGTCTAGCAGTGACAGTGCGGTGTTTAAAAATTCCAGCAGCCCTGGGGTGTCTGATCCACTCATACCAGCACAGCACACACTATTAGGGTACACCCTTAACACACCGCCACCATGTCAGTGTCACTGCAGTGCTGAGAATGATCCACCACCAAAATAGTACCTGATGGTCTTGTGGGGATCCTAACCATTAGAGAACAGATTATAGGATACAAACAAAGTATGTAGGGAAACAGATGGACTGCAGACTGTAATTGTAGAACTGCAGAGTGCTTCTCTATGGTAAGTGAAACTAACAAAATGGACAGTGAGTTTAGAAACAAGGAGGTGTACATAATAAAGGGATTGGTGAGTGTAAGGCAATTGGTAAGTTTCATAACAAATATACACTGGCCAACCAGTACAGGAACCCGAGTCTTGACAGTGCCTTGCTGGGGAACTGGGCATGACCAAATTGGTGAATCACATAATTTTTAA
The DNA here is from genome assembly GCA_025084515.1 of Ancistrus triradiatus. Classification (NCBI taxonomy): domain Eukaryota; kingdom Metazoa; phylum Chordata; class Actinopteri; order Siluriformes; family Loricariidae; genus Ancistrus; species Ancistrus triradiatus. The sequence continues at coordinate 128,187 of JAJAGP010000069.1, read as the reverse complement.
GTGACATAAATGAAGGCAAATTCCCCTTTTACTATAGAGACCAAAGAGAACCGTTTCCTCCTAATACGTTCCTCCCCACTACTGCCTTTGGTCTGGCCGGGCACTACAGTTGGCTGTATGTGTGGGAGAGAAGGTTGGACAAGCCAGTTTCGGCAGGGGCAAAGATGCTGGACAGACACAACAAGCATACTGCATGTCTGCTGTCTGGTGCTGAAAAGAAGTGGTCGATGACTGCAAAATATTCCTTTGTTCGGCTGGGGGTCAGGCAAGCGACTGGAGAACTGGACATGTTAACTTTGGAAGGAGGATGAAATCCAAGAAATCGATTCATTTCTGTCTTAAGAGAATCATCCGTTTTATAGCATGGATGGCTTGGATCAATATGGTGACTAAGTGGCTTTAACTCACTCTGAATAGAATGATGTCATCGTATAGCTTTGCAAACAGCATGCCGATTGAATGCAGGGTACAGGTGGGAGCAGGCTTACTTTTCATAGTGTGTCCTTTGTGTTTGACCCAGTTTAAAAGTTAAAAACTTTTGCCAGATCTGTGTATTCTCCATTATTGGTTGTCCGACCATGCAGGGATGGATCTCCGTGCATCTCAAACCTCCTGAAGTGGTATGAGTAATCAAGATGCAACTTGTGTGCATATAAAAGAGTGGTCGATCGATATTGTTTTTTAATGGCTGATGCTGATATTTCGAAAGCAGGGTGACCATTGGTTGATATATATAATGCCGATATCACATTTTTTTTTGCAACTAAATACAATAAATGAGACACCGAATTGCTGAATGTAAATGAACATTTATTTTTAAGCTATTAATGCACTTTCTCTGTTTGCACTCTGTCTTTTATATATACAGTGGGACAAAAAAGTATTTAGTCACCCACTGATTGTGCAAGTTCTCCTATTTAGAAAGATGAGAGAAAATCCAGGAAATCACATTGTAGGATTTTTAAAGAATTTCATTGTAAATTATGGTGGAAAATAAGTATTTGGTCAATAACAAAAGTTCAACTCAATACTTTGTAACATAACCTTTGTTGGCAATGACAGAGGTCAAACGTTTCCTGTAAGTCTTCACCAGGTTTGCACACACTGTAGCTGGTATTTTGGCCCATTTGTGTATGCAGATCTCCTCTAGAGCAGGGGTTCCCAAACTTTTCAGACCGCGACCCATAAAATGCAAGCGCTCCAGGCCCACGACCCCCCACTTTGCCTGATTGTTTGTACATTGGCTAAAATGCACGCGCAAACACGCACAAGGCTCAAACAGGCCTATACTTTTAGAATAAAGACACAACAACGACATAAGCCAACACTGTTTTAGTAATAACCATACGGTGAATATATCACCATATTATTCTCAATGTTACATTTAAGTCAACATAAAACGCAAGAGCAATAATACTAACTTGATGCGTAACGCGCAACTGACACTTCAAAAAAAAGAGTTTCAGTGTTAACGCCATGAGCCAAAAATCACTTACAGTATGAGTATAGTGATAACAGAACAGTGAATACATAAATAATATTAAATCTACAGTAACACACAACAGAAAAGCATTAATACAAATGTGATGTGCGTGCGTAAAATGCGCACCTACTTGTGTCCAAAACAACTCACCCTAATGTGATGGATGGGCAGTGTGTGCATGGAGCAAAAGCAGCCCTTCTGGGTTGATTGTTTGAAGATGGCGCACTCGGAGATCAATCCGATCCACCATAAGGACGAGCTCTGATTTAATTTTTTAAGTAAGTAAGTGCCGACGAAGGGTGTTTTCGCACAAATAGGTTGATTCCAAACGGCATTAATGCATCCATGGCGGCCTTAGACAGCTGCACGCCGGTATTTCCCTCTCGATTGAAATCCAGAACCCAGCTAACGTCTTTGACTCAAATTCAGCCTTGAGGGTCCGATCAGTTGAAAGTTTCCATGAGCGCGTCCGCCATGTCAGACGTCAGGTGATTGTGCTGAGGTTACGGTGAATGGAGATCTTACCACTCCAATCCATTGTTCCGGAGCACTTTTCCTCGGGGAAACCCCTATTTAGTAAAGTATACCAGGAGTGCCTGCAGGTGCGTCGTGAGGGACCTTTTACAACACACTGTTTACGCTCAGGTGCATTTTGTTCCCATGAACATCTTCTCCAGCTCAGGAAACATATCAGTAAATCCCATTTCAACTCGTGCTCTCCAGCGCTCCAATTTTTTGTGAACGCCTGTATTTATTATCGTTCAGGGGACATGATGCTGTGTGTTTTCACCTTTGTAATGACACATTTAAGCCCATTCAGTTTTTCCCCAAAAATACAGGACAAAATATGCCAGCCTTGTTAGCCAATCAGGGTTAGTGAGGTGTTCCGCGAGGGGCGATCCCTGTTCAGTGAGAAAGAAGGCGCACCTCGTCTCGGAGCTCATACAGGCGGCTCAGCACGTTCCCCCGCGAAAGCCACCTGGACTTCTGTGTGCAGAGCAGCAGGCCCTGGTGCTCTGATCCCAGTTCATTACACAAAATGGCAAAAAGTCTCATATTCAGCGGACGTGATTTGTGATGTAATTTACAATTTACAATTTTTACTGCAGTTTTCAAGTACATGTTTAAGTTCTACGTCCAGTGTTTTACTCGCAAGTGCTTCTCTGTGTATAATGCAGTGTGGTAAATTTTGATGTGAGGTGCCACTTTGTCCGACTCTGGCTTTCAGTCCTTTCTTTTTTCCCCAGCATTGCCCCCCGCGCCGTCTGTGCATACAGCGCTGCACTCATTCCATGATAGTCCTTCTTCTTTTAGTTTTGTTTCAAGTTTGTTGAAGATGTCCTCACCTGCGCATGCTCCCTCTAGCTGGGTACAAAAACAGGCATCTCTTCGTGAAGTTGTCCTCAAAAAAACCGTGTATCTGACGAAGAGACCAAGGATCTGGGGCCGAGTGGGGGGGGGGGGAACACACGTCTGTGCGATTCATCTAATTGTAAAGAGTATTTCCCCTTTTTCACTCTCTCAATAGCTGACACTTTATTGTGATACCCAAACCGTGCCATGTCTGTGATGCGCCGGGTATAGTCCCATCAGAGAGCGGTACAGAGCCCAGTTCAGCAGCTTGTTTCTCCGGCCGTGCATAATCCGAACTCCATAGCTATAGATGCAGGTTTAATTTAATTAAAGCATACGGATTCTATGATATCAGAGCGTGTGTGGCTTTTTTGCTAGTGCAATTACATATGCCACCTCATATGAAGCCATTTGAAGCCTTGGCAGGCTTTTGGTTTTTTTGGTTATAGTTTTCTTGTTGTCCTCGCAGCTCACCCTCCTTTATACGGAAAAAAAAATCTATTGGTTTAGCGCAGCCAAATCACTGGGGGCTTGACTGGTGTGAGGTGTCTTATCAGTTTTAACAGGCTTTAGACTTTCATTAGCCCCAACCCTCCTTGGCACACACTACACACCAAGGAGTGTACCCCGCCCCACTAATGACGATGTGCAAGTGAATCACAGCCATACTTGATAGAATTCCTCACACCGATAGTTGACTGCGTGCTTTTTGAAAGCCAAGAAGCGTTGGTCGGGTTTTCCATGTACGAAGTGTTGGCGGGGTCCTCTGTGACCCGAGGTGAGTGGTATTTCTAGTGGCTGCTCTTCTACTCTCTCCTCCGGTGGCCTATCTCCCTGCTTCTCTGCTGTTATTTTTGTTGATAATAACCACCGTTTCATCCTGATTAAAATATTCCATAGCCCACATTTACTGAAGTATAAACTGTTAAGCTAGTCGCATAACACCAGTCTAATGCTCGCACATGTGCGCGCGCTGTAGATTTATTGACGCTGAATCTCGCGTGAGTACGTCAGGAGGGAAAACGTTGAAATACCTTTTAGATACATAAATATATTTATTGACAGATCTTATTTAATCATCTATATTTGTCACTTAAATATAACGTGTATAATAAAAACACACACTTAAAAAAATATTTAAAATATATTCATTACTTTTTTGAAATCATCCCGCGACCCACCCGTTAGCGTCCCGCGACCCCCCATAGGGTCGCGACCCCCACTTTGGGAACCCCTGCTCTAGAGAAGCGATGTTTTGGGGCTGTCACTGGGCAACACGGACAAAAGATTTTGCGTGGGGCCCCAGATCGAGGGAGATTGTCAGTGGTCTTGTATGTCTTCCATTCTCTTACAATTGCTCCCACAGTTGATTTATTCACACCAACCTGCTTGCCTGTTGTAGATTCACTCTTCCCAGCCTGGTGCAGGTCTACAATTTTCTTCCTGGTGTCCTTCGACAGCCCTTTGGTCTTGGCCATGGTTGAGTTTGGAGTCTGACTGTTTGAGGCTGTGGACAGGTGTCTTTTATACAGATAACAGGGTCAAACAGGTGTCGTTAATGCAGGTAATGAGTGGAGGACAGAAGAGCCAGAAATCTTGCTTGTTTGTGGGTGACCCAATACTTATTTTCCACCATGATTTACAATTAAATTCTTTAAAAATCCTACAATGTGGTTTCCTGGATTTTTTTTGTCATTTTGTCTCTCATAGTTGAAGTGTACCTATGATGAATATTACATACCTCTCTGATCTTTCTAAGTAGGAGAATTTGCGCAATCAGTGGCTGACTAAATAATTTTTTGTCCCACTGTAAAAAAATAAAAGTTTTGTTGCTCTTAACTACAATATTTATTACCAGATAACAGTATCACATTCTTTCTGGAAAAAAATGAAAATGTGTACATAGTTGCAAAAAAATAAACAATGTTAGAGTAGTGCCCATGGTATCAGTATCTTCTTGCTTTTAATCTCAGTTCCAGTTAAAAGCAGTAAATTGTAATGCTGGAAACAAGGTTTTCATTTTCTCACAAATGGCCCCGCCCTCACTGAATTTCAACATTTCTTTGTTTTTAATCACTCAGTAGTCCCAGTTTATGAGCTAGTTGTACTGGATACTGGATATGTCGGCCATTATAAGTGAAGATATTGGCTGATGCCGATTATTTCAAAAAGGCTTTGTTATTTTTCTGGTTAATCTGTCTATCACTAATTTACACACACATTTTTACAGCCTTGGTTCACAAAATGCATGACATGAACTACAGTAAAAAGTGTATTTGACATTATGGTGTTATCATCATACAAAAATCCACAAGAAACATACACAAGAAAGTAGTGTATAGGCTTAAAACATAGAGTACGTTGTGTCATTGTTATGAAGCTTAGATGTATGTTTTGTCTTGAGTAATTGGTTCTTCTTTTTAGTGATTAGTGCACATTTATCCACTGGCTGCATAAAGTCTTTCTGTCAGGTGTCAGCCAAGTGACACAATCAATTGTTCATCCCTTAGTCCATCCACACACCGCCAAGCATGTAATCCTGACCTGCAATTGCAAGCACTCATGGATAGAGAGTGAAGTGTCTCACAGGATTCCACTTAAAGCCATGTTTTATAGGTGAGTGGGATTGGGGTAGGGGGAGGGGATGGTGATTAGTCCCCGGTTTTTCTGTATGGACATGGTTATTAAGATGAACGAGAGGGTTTTAGCATTTTAATCACATTAAGTACATACGCAGATGGAGCTTCTGAACTAAAGATCAGTGCGATAATGTGTGTATATGTGTGTGTGTCCATGAGGGGTGTAAGGTCATTGTATGATTTGTAGAGAACAGAAGGCCTCTGGGAAGATTATTCGGGATGCCCACATGCTGCTAGCTCGTACATCAGGCACGTACACATAGTATTACACTTCTTCAACTCCATTCAACACATCCGTGGTGACCAGAGGAGTTTCCCCTGCACTGTAAGTTTGGTAGAAATTATTTATGTTTTTTTAATTTGTAACATAATGTAACTGTTAACAGGCTGCTAGACACTGGAGCTACTTTCATTCAGTGCCACTACTGAGTTGTGCTAGTGCTCATTCTTACAGCTATTGGTATGACCCACATCTTTGTAAGCATAGGGATTTGCATAAATTGATCTGGAATTTTGTTAGCATTAAAATTTATTGGTGTATTTGCTGAAAAATGTTTTGCATGCTGTAGATCTAGCCGTGAGACGAGATGTGCATCATATACAATATTAAGATTTGTAGCTTGATGTAACTTTAATTTTAATATATATACCTCATTCTCCGGGCTCTGCTGAGGTTTCGGACCAGCTGGCCAATTGTGGGTAAAAGCCGAGGGATGGATATCATTAGGCTATATTTAAATGCAAATGAACACTCTGTCTCTGATAACCCAGGTCCCCCCTGCAGAGATGCTTATATTGTTGAAAGGAGAATGGGCGCTTTGTTCTGTCTCATCTGCAATATGCTTGTGACCTCCGAGCAGCTTTACATTAATCAGAACAAATGAGGCTCTCGGCTAATAGCAGATGTTGATTTACTTCGTTTTATGTAGCGCGATTTTTCGGGTTTGTTGTTTTATTCTCATAAAGCCTGTGACGTATTTCTGTTTCTTAGAATTGTAATAGGTCAGTGAATAACTACTCTGTTAGAAAATGTATGAAATGTTCTTCTCAAGGTTTTCACTGTTTATTATATTATTGTAGTATTGTAAAGTATGCTCAAATGTTTAAAACATTTGAAATAATTTCTCCAATTTCATCATCACTTTATCCTGTTGAGGGTATCTGTGGGTCCTGATCTCTCCCAGAAACATAGATAGATAGACAGACAGACAGACAGACAGACAGATAGATAGATAGATAGATACATGCATAGATAGATAGATACATAGGAACATAGATAGATAGACAGACAGACAGATAGATACATAGACAGATAGATACATAGGAACATAGATAGATAGATAGATAGATTCAACTTTATTGTCATTGCACAGTACAAATACATGACGACGAAATGCAGTTAGGATCTACCAGAAGTGCAAATAGTAGCATAGTGCAAATATAGAACAGAAGAGGCAATAAATATTGGGACTACATGTGTCTGTCTATGTATGGGATATATGAGGAATATAAAAGTATATGGGAAATATAATATGTAACTATTGTCAGAATATATACAGAATAAATAAGTACAATGACTGGTGTACAGTGTAAGGTATACAGTGGATGGTGTGTATAAGAAGTGTTGAATAGTCCAGTGTTTGTAATGTGGGCTGTTATGAAGTGAAGTTCAGTGTAATGTAGTGGGTAGGTTTTTATATGTGTGGTGAGGAGTTGCGAGGTGGGCACCATGTGGGAATACACCCTGAGCATTAATCATATGCCAACTCACTCATTCTCATCTAGAATTTAGAGCATGCAGTCCACCTATGGTTACATAGTGTACGGTTCAGCTCCCAGGTGGACTCAGCCTGTTTGTATGTTGCATGTTCTGGGACTCCAAGTGGGACTCCTTCAGGTAATCTGGTTTCCTCCCATGTTCCAAAGACTTGTTGGGTCAATTGGTGTCTCTAAGGTGTCCCAGAGACAGTGTGTATATGTGTGTGCATGTTCTTTGTGATGGACTGGCACACTGTCTAGGGTTGGATTCCACCTTGCACTCTGTGCTGCTGGTTAAATTACGAAGAGTGGTGTTCTTTTGGATGACCGATTAAACTGGAATTGGGCAGTTACGTTCAGAAATGTTCTTCTTGAAGTAGACTTCTTGCATATACCCGGCTTAAAAAGCTTGATGACACAAGACTTCTATCTGGGCTAATTATTTCATTTCTATTTGGCATTCTATTCAGTGGGCGGCACGGTAGCACGGTCGCCTCCAGCATCCCTGGTTCGACCCCGACCTTGAACTCCACCTATGTGGAGTCTGCATGTCTTCTCCATGTCCTTGTGGGTTTACTCTGGGTACTGATTTTTTCCCCACATTCCAAAGACATGCATTAGATCAAATGATTAAGCTGAATTGTCCCGATCTGAGTGTGTATGACTAGTTTTGATAACCTTGTGTGTCGATGTAACCTTGTGCATGTTGTTAAATAGCCACTGATGCTGAAAGCGACATTTAATAAGTATGTAGTATGGGGTTTAGAATTTATCCCATAACAATATAGGGTTGGGTATTGGAAAGGACTTCACGATACGATACACATCACGATACATGGGTCACGGTACGATTATACCACGATACATTGCGATATGATGCATATTGTGATATATTGCAATGTTCCATAGTTCACTGAAAATCTAACAACGGCTGAAAGTTACGGTGTTCAGTCTGAGTCGTCTTAATACATCACATCACATTAATAATTCAGTGGAAATATTGAGTCAACACATTGTACTATGACACCTACAGGAGAAGAGATTGTTGTTTATGCCCCATTTAAAATGTACTTTTTCTACCTTTAAGTAATCAATATTTAGAGCTGAAAATCAATGTAGTATATCGTGAAAATAAATATAGCGATATATTGCTGTATCGATATTTTAGCACAGCCCTATAACAATATGCTGTTTACAGTCTTATGTGCCAAAAAGTGTAGGTACACTTGTTCAAATTATGTGTTTTGTTTATTTCTTAAATGAAAACATTGTAACACCAGAATTTTAAATGTAAAACTGGCCATGTGTAAAAATTTCCAGTGGTGTTTTTGTACGACTGGATTGGATTTATTTGTCTATTTAACATTGCATCAGCGTCAATGGCTATTCATGACAGGAGCAATCAATCAATACTGTGGATACACTGATACTAGTCAGAAGCATTTATACTGGGGCAATTTAGAGTGACCAATTAGCCTAACACATGTCTTTGGAATTTGAGAGGAAACCAGAGCTTTCAGTACTTGGGAAGGACATGTAAACTCCTCACAAGTGGAGTCCGAGATCAGGATCGAATCGGTGACCTCTGGAGTTGTGTGGCAACTGCTCTAACTGCTTGTGTCACCGTGCCACCCTGTTTTTGTAAGATCTCTTTACTGAATGAACTAATTAGTTTGTTCTCTGCAGAAGCTTGTTTTCTTTTTCTTTTTTTTTTAAGAAAATGAACAAAACCTGTCATTTTGATCAGGTTTACTCAAATACCAAATATTTACATAAGGTTCTACCTGTATGACTGTCGAATAAGACAGAAATTATACTTATTGACATACTTACATCTCTATATTTATTATAGGTACAGTATATTACAGCAGTATATCATTAAAACCACTAACAGTCCCGTCAGGTGGGGGTAGCAAGGTTTTGCACCAGCAGGACAGATGTAATATTTAGATCATGCGTTGTGATTACATCCACATGATTCATTATACCTCATCCACTCTCTCATTTTTGTGGCTTCTACCTCTTCTTTCCTACTGAAGACATGATTTAAAATGGAATCTAGGTTTGAGGTTGGATGACTGATTTTTACTCAACATGCTTTGTGGATTAGTGTTACTGTCAGATTTTAGATCAGACCCCTGTGAGTGCATGCTGTCTTGTAAAAATGTTTAGCTTCTCTGTGCTCAGTGGAACATTCCTAGGTAAGATTGTGTTGGTTTTGTGTCGGTGTAGATTTTAAGATGAAAATGGGAATGTAAATATTTCCCATAGCTGTCCTAACCCCAATTAAGAACAGTGTCATTCATAAACATTTAATCTACCATTTTATTAAATGCATGCTAATTTTTGCTAATGTGTAAGAAGTGGAAATATCACATATAGCAGTTGGAAATTCTTGGCTTTATTTTAGACTCTGAAAACCATGTAATCTCCTCTGTCTTTATTCCTCCAGCTTGCACTGATGTTCTTATAAAAGTAAGAACGTTTTTGTTCTTGGCAGCTGGTGATAGTAGGGATTTTTTGGCTCATTTTTAGAATAGACTGCTTAGAAAAGCAAGAAGTGGTAGAACACTTTCAGACTATGTCTGGATAGTTATTCACATAAAAACCTAGACAGATTTGAACCTTATTAAATTTTATTTTGACACCAGATCATCTTGTATCTGAATCATGGTTATGTTTTAACCACATGCATTTACATTTATCAGATGTATATCCAGTAATCCTGTTTTAAGGTCTGATTGCCATATTCTGTAAAATCATATGATAAAACCAGGGCTGTCAAAATGAACACATTAATAATGGTCATTAATAAATATTAATAAATAAATAAATAATAATTCCATTAATCACATTTATATTACTTGAATACACTTGTGAGGCACTTGTACGTATGGGCTTTGTCATAAATGATCCCCTGATCTCTTTTCCTTACATGTACGTTCTACTTACTGTGTATAGCACTATTAGACTACAGGAAACTAACTTGTAAATGATTTTGGACAATCCTTTTTACAGCTTTGCTCTTTACTGTGTGACAGCAGATTCTGTAGCATCTCAGTGCTTTCTACTTGAAATAACAGCTTGCTCATGGTGTTTCTGACCTCAGTGATTTTGACCGTGGCATGAGTGTTGGTGCCAGATGGGCTGATTTGAGTATTTCTGTAACTGCTGATCTTCTGGGATTTTCATGCACACCAGTCTCTAGAGTTTCCTCGGAATGGTCTAATAATTAAAAACCTTGGAGTTGGATGCTCTCCTTTGTTATTCCCCAGGTAGTCCAATAACACAAGAACCAAAAGGAAAGCAGTGACACAGATGCCTCATGAGCCCTAAGACATTGTGCACTAGACATTGTGTAAAGCAGTGTACAGTAATTTGTGATTGTATTGTTTAGTAATTCAGTTTGCTATCAAGGCATTAAAATGGCACTTTCAGAGAGATTAATAGAGATGAATAAAGTCTGTTGAATTTTATGGTTTGGTTATTGAGCATAGTTTGTTCCTGTGATAGGTCTGTTAACAATTTTATCCATTGTGTTTTTGAGAGGTGATCTGTGTGTTTCTAGCTCAGTAGAATTGAAAAGAACCAGGGCCATGAAAAGTGGTTCAGTGGTTTTCATAGATGGACCTAACATAAGAAGCATACACATGGTGTTGCTGGAAATCTGCACACATGCCCATAATGCTTTGAGATAGTTACACGTGACCTGATTTGTGCAATGGGTACATGTGCCTTTATCACTAAATCCCACTTGAACATTTGGTGTTTTGTTGATGTGGGTTCTACAGTATGAATGATCTTATATCGAATTAACTGTGTGTTTGTAGTCTTGTTCATTGTAAAGAAGTTCAGACATATTTATGTCTGGTTTTCTTGGTTGCTGTTAATATTGAGATCTGCCACATCTGCGAAAAGGAAAATCCCATTGCATTATCCTTATTTAGTATAACATCATTTATTAAAACTCTGGTGTTCCATTTTCCACAGTAGAATTTCTGAGCAACATTTCCCCAGTCTTACTTGAACTGATATTCTGTATAAAGATTATTTGATCCACCTATACCTTTGTCCCATGCATCACCTTCTACTACTACTAGCATGATAACTCACTATTTATCCAAGCAGAAATAAAACTGGTTTCATGAAGTCATAACTTCAGTGGTCTTCCCAGTCACCGAATCTGAATCCAATAGAACAACCTTGAGATCTGGTAGAACTGGAGATTCTCAACATGAATGTACACCTGACAAATGTGCAGGAATTGCTTGATGCAATCATGTCAACATGGAGCAGAATTGCAAAAGAATGGTTCCCACATCTGAGGCTGTTTTTAGCATAGAGGGAGAACCTACCCAGTTACATATCACACATATTACACACTTTCACCTACTGCAGTCAGTGCACACATACACTTTATCCTGTTAAGCATACATACTTACAAATATGCTAATGCTACCATTTATATTTACTGCTCAGTGTTCTTAGCTGTATATACTTTGTATATGTAACCCAGTACTCCAATACTGGACTTTATCTGTACTGTATATGTACTGTCCATTTTATGTTTCTATTTTTGTTGTATTTAGCATGTCTTTTTATATGTTAATTTTACTAGATTTAATTTGGTAATGTTTAATGTTGAGTAAAGATTAACATTAAAATCAAAGCACGGGTTTGCTGGGAGTGCAGGCTATATGTGTGGATGTATTTCCAATCACACATCTGTCAGGCTCTTTGTTTATCAGGTGCTGTGACGTGGTTAATCTCCAGTCAAATGCTCCTGTGCATTCTTCAGTGTTAGAGCAGGCACACCAAAACACTTTAATAAACTGCATGCATTTAATTTGGTGTGTTGCCAGCTGAAGGATTATATTTTAATGTGGAGTTAATACTGGAAAGTACCAGCTTTTCTCTCTCTGTCATTTATTTCACTCTCTATCCAGCGCTCTTACTCAGTGTCTGTTGTGCTGTCTACTAAAATCTAATATAATTGATTTAAACTTATATATGTTGTATATCTAATTTTGTGTTATTGACATTATTGTGAAATTCATTTTGGACTTGAAAGCAATGAATACCAGTAATAGAAATAGCAGAAATTAGACCATTTTTCTTCTCTTTTTTTGTAGATATCCAAGAGTTTTATGAGGTAACCCTACTGAACTCTCAAAAGAGCTGTGAACAGAAGCTGGAGGAGTTGAAGCACATGGCAGAGCAGTGTGAAAACTCAGCCACCTGCCCAGGCTACCTAAACAAACACCCACGGTCAGCCTGCACACAACCAGAGGTAAGAGTTAAAGCCTAGTTCTGCTTCAATTTGAATTGCCTTTCAAAGCCTTTAAATGATTGGATATCAGATGGACAGCATCAAGGCAATTGGAATAGTCACTCAAAAAAAGCATAGGACAGTGCCACCCACCTCCACAGGGAAATGGCCAGTAAAGACTAGTGAATGAATGTTGTAGTGCGTTTACGTGCACTTAATCCAATAAATGCGAAAAATTACATTTTGTCAGTATTCTGATCAACGGGTTTATACTTTGGTAGTCAGATAATGGGAAAACTCCAGGTTTACATGTCTATTGCATTCTACTTGCAACCATCCAATAATCTCACAGAAATATGCGACCTGAACTTCAAACTTGAATAATTCCAGAATGAAATTGTTCATTTCCTTGAGCATATACTGCATTTCAGAGTCTCCCCAAGTTGTTTGGTAGCCGCTTTGTTCGTGCTGCATTTTATTCCAGAGTTGCCAGATGAAGTACCGGAAGATTGTAAATGAAGATCTGTCCTAGTCTGCTCAGAAGCAGCAACTGGGTCATGGTTAGGGTTAGGTTATCTTAGAGTGTTTTTCACCACATCTACCAAAACACACATCATCCAACCCCACACAATATGTTTCAACCTTTTTCAAGCTTTACCTGACCTAAACTGCATCAAAAACATGTGAGGAGAGAGAGGCCACAAGAGAAGACCTAGCTCTTTGGAATAATTTGGAGAGACTCTGATCTAGTGCTAGGTGGTATGAACAAACCTTTGTATCACCTTTTTTTGCAAGTGGTTTCACAGTATATCAATGTGTTCTTTTTTGCATGTCTGAGCAACCTTTTATATAGGTTTGTAGCTTATTCTACTGTTAGGAGTACATAATATAAAACGAGTAATCATATTTATCAGTGGTTCCCAAACTGCAGGGGGGACGGGGATCAGCAAGGCAGAGGCCAATGTCGATTAACTTTAATATTTATCTCTTCGTGCAAAAATGTTCCATTTGCGGTTCCAGTCAAAACAAGCCAATGAAATTATCTGTTGACAAATGACGTCTCAGCGGGCTACGCAGCTTCATTCTCTCAGGGAAAACTCATGGGTCGATTGTGCAAAATTTGCAGGGAATATCCTAATAAGGCAGACAAAAGTGATTCTTTTTTGTCCGAACTTGGTTGTCACAGCAAATCTCTCTGTCATATCGTGTCTAGTAGTGAAAAAAGCCACTGGACATGTGCATACTGTGGATGAACAGTGAAGCCGATTTCAAGCTGACCAAGTTAGTTACAACAGCCTATCACACGGTTAAAATAAAGCATTCACAGACTATCCATTATACATAAAATTATCCTTATCTTTATACACGCAAATGATAACGTTAATATAATATATACCTTTAACGTGAATGTATTTGTTAATAAAATAGAGATACGAATCAGTAGTAGGGATTTTAGCAGTTTTATTTAAGAAAGTAGTTTCAGTCATTAGCTTTACCGTGGTGTTCTGTGATGCTTATATGGAAATCTTACAACAGAAAGAAAAGATGTGAAAGTATATTGTGTGAATGTACACGCATTTTAAGAACAAATAATCTCAATTAAACATATTATCTTAGGTGTGCTTATTTATGTCTGATTTAAACTTTAAAATTCAAAGATTTTTTGGGACAGTAGATATTTGTCTCGACAAACTTTGCTATATATAACCTTATGGTCTGTGTCAGATTTTTTTTTAAAGCCAAAATACTTCCAAGCTGCAGAAACAGCTCCGTTCTTGGGCACAAGTAGTCAAGTCAAGTCAAGTCAGATTTATTTATATAGCGCTTTTTACAATGGAGCATTGTCTCAAAGCAACTTTACAAGTTTAGATTATCTCCTAATAACTACGTCCAATCCCAAATTGAGCAAGCCTAGGGCGACAGTGGCAAGGAAAAACTCCTGAGTGTTATAGAAGAAACCTGGGAGGACCAAGCTCAAAAAGGGACCCAACCTCCTTCGGCGGCGTAGATGATAAAAATCTAAGAGCGAAACTAAAGTCATGGAGTCAAAGTTCGAATAAAATATGAAGTATGCACATCGGCATTAAGTGGCCCGGGTATGGTGGGGCTGGAGCTGATGACGGAAGCAGCTTGAGTGGAGCTGCAGAGGATGAACATCATGTGTGGGGCTGGAACTGCCGGAACACAACTTGGAGAGAAAACAGAAAATGTAATTAGTTATTGATTAAGAGCACAGTGTCTATTAACAATCACTGATGCCATGTGTAGCATGAGACCCCGGCAGCATTAGCTATAGCAGCATAACTAGAAAGAGGAGAACTGGTAGGAAACACAGCCAAGAGTAATCACATGAGACATCGGCAACCCCACGGGAGGCAGAAGACAGCAACCCAACGTCTCTGATCACCATAAGACTCTTTGACTATGAACCCCCAGCTCTGCCCTTATTCTAAAGCAATGATGCATGAGTGAAGATCACGAGGACCGAAGCCCAGTTCAGCCAGACCGCCCACCCGACACTCCCAGCTAACGGACAAGGCAAGCAGGCCAGACATGACTCCAGACTCCGGCCCCAGTGACCCAAGCCATGCATCCTGGTCTAAATCTAGTCAAAAGTCTGCGTAAATAGGTGTGTCTTTAGCCTAGACTTAAAACTTTGTCTCGAACGAAAGTGGGAAGTACTTCCCTTGCATGTTTGGTCTCACTTTGTTTATCCTCTATGTCTGTTTTCTGTTCTATAATCTACCATAGCGACTAAGCTGGCAAGCTGTACCCAGTATTAAAAATTCATACTGTACAGGAAATTAAAACCCAGCACTACTCTGAGGAGATCCCTTGCTCTGTGTTCTCTAATCTCATCAAACAGTATAGGAGAAGACTTGGTGTGGTTATGTTGTCAAATGGAGAGCACGGAGTATTTGGGTGTCAAGTACTATTACACACTCACATTTGACGGTGCATGTATTTTAAGTTCTAATGCAGTTTGTGCATTATTTGGATGATTGATTTTTATCTTAATTATGTTGCCTAATTTACACAACATGAATATGAGTATATGAACCCTAAAATTACACCTTTTTTACACCATTGCAGTGCTATTCCAAATTCTGACACCCCTGGCATAACCTGAACTAATCAGTAACCAAACAAGTGCATATCATTCTACCTTTTCTGGTTCAGACGCATTATGTTTTTTGATTTGTTGATGTTTTTTTTTTGAATTTGCTGTTGCATTTTTGATTTTGCTGTTTGTTTTCTGATTTGCTGTTGTGTTTTTCGATTTGCTGTTGTGTTGTCTTTCTGTTAATTTGTTTTGCCCTTCAGGGCTTCTGGTATCAGAGCTTGTGTATGTCCATTGAATTGATTTATGTTCATAAGGCGGACGGGCAAAAATCTAAAGGCAAACCAAGGTAGCCCTGGCTTTGTGATGAATACAAATGACAGCATCTAGATACCTGCGAGTACTGCTCAGAAGCATCACATACACTCTTGAAATTCAGTAAAGCCTTTTTACTATAGGCATTATACCTATTTTTTGGAAAGTCCTTCCATTAGGTACATTGGTGCTTGAAAGTTTATGAACCCTTTAGAATTTTCTATATTTCTGCAAAAATAAGACCTAAAACATCAGCAGATTTTCACACTAGTCCTAAAAGTAGATCAAAAGAACTCTAATTTCACGTTTAAATTAACTGCCAATTCTAGAGGTTCACATTCTTTTGCCACTCACTTATATGTAATATTGGATCATTTTCCTCAATAAATAAATGACCAAGTATAATATTTTTGTCTCATTTGTTTAACTGGGTTCTCTTTATCTACTTTTAGGACTTGTGTGAAAACCTGATGATGTTTTAGGTCATATTTATGCAGAAGTATAGAAAATTGTAAAGGGTTCACAAACTTTCAAGCACCACTGTATCTAAAACTACAGAGTATAAAAGTAAAGAACTTTATATTTTACTCAAGTATAAAACTCAAGTATAAAAAACAGGATGTCATTTATTGAGAGCAAGAGGTACAGATCCATGACAGAAGGTAGACAGGGGTTTGTACTACAACTACATGAATCATCTGCAAAAATCACACAAATGACATTATCACCTTAGGCAAAGCACATTGTCACAGTAAAACAGAATAAAAACATTTTCAGACGTGAGAAACCAAATTATAGAAAATACGTTAGATTTTTAAAATAAATGCTGTTAAATGGCTCATAACAAGACATGCCAATATTCAGTATCATATTTAACCCAAACAACAGTTATCATCAACTCTGAAACACTGTCACTGCATTTTAATCAAACAAACTGCAGCTCCATTGTTAGAGCAGTTATTTAAAACACTACACTACTTCATTTATACAGTACTTATCCAAATATTATGTAACCTTTTTAATATATATCTCATTTTCATTACAGAAATAGAATTCACTGTTCCAGAGACATGAATCAACCTCTAGTGTCTGGTTAATAAAAACAGTGTAAAGTGTATACAGTAATTTTAGGGAGTAGAATACGTTATGCTGAACAGTAAAAAGTGTTAGGAAGACATTCTAAGTTTTATACTTTAAGAATTTTTGAAATTGAGTCATCTGAGTAACTGTATGATCTCGTATCATAAATGCTGATAAAGGCTCACCTGCCCTGCTAGAACGCCTTCATAATTGTGATGCATTTTTTGCGTGTACAACCTAGGATTCCAATTTATGCTTCACTAGATGCCAGACTAGAATTGCTTATGTAAAAAAGAAAAATAAACAGATAGATAAAATAGATAAATCATTAGATTCATAAAAGCTTACCCTAACCCTGTTTTGAAAATATACTGAGTAAAATGTACAGATGTTTCTTTTGAAATGTAGTGAGTAAAAGTAAAAAGTATTACTTTACAAGTAAAGTACAGATACCTAAAAATACTTAAGTATAGTAACAAAGTACTTTGTTACTGTAGCGAACTAAGACTACACTTTAATTGGATTAATTTTTAATTAAACTTTGTTAATTAAAACATATATTAATTAATTAAGAAATACGAGGCACCACCAAATCGATTAATGATAAATATAAATAATTAACTGGCCGATCTAAGGAACCAGGAAAAGAAACAACAACTCTTGATCATTCTAGTTCTGAATAGTGAATTCGAGTAGTTTTCTCGACTTTTGATGAATGCATGATTAATGAGCTCTCAAAACCTTCGGCAACTTCAAAAAAAAGGGTTTTATAAACAAATTTATTAACTACAAAACAAGGCAAATACTCAACAGATTCTAAGGTAATACGATGTATCACGGAGTTTAAAATCTAAAATGACGATGACATGTATATATATCACAAGTATGGAGACAGGGATAATGGCAAGCGTACCTTACGTAGTAACATCGGAAACCAAGATGACTCTATGTACTTATATCTGGTCGCGGTAAGAATTACTAACGTTGCAAGCTACTGGTAACCTTAATTAGTTGATGGGATAGTATGTTAAATTACTTAGGCGTAATATCTATTTTAAGCGGTTTAAAGATTGTAACAAATTGAGACCCGAGCATCGGAACCCCGATAAGCCATAATGGGACTTCGCCTGGAAGGTCACACTCGGTGGTTCGGTTCGGTGCATTCACCCTGGCCCCATGCCCGCCCAACGTCACGGTGTGTGGAGCTTTAGCGTCCGTCTGGCATACCGTAACTCCTGACCCGCTTCCTTCAGCTGCTTAGCGCTTTTGGGTTCCTGCCGACTGTTTACACGTTGAGTTTGGTGACTTAAAATGGCGTCCTCCCCGATTTAGGCTGAGAGTCTTTCCACGCTACTCGGCGTCTCGCAAATGCGTACAACTCCGGATTTATCTTGGCCACAGATAAAGGTGGAGTTGGCTCGTTTCTAATTACCACGAGCTTTCAACAAAACTTGAAAAAACTTGGATGGCACAAAAAATTGTCGAGCGTAGAGTCCTTTTGGTTGGTCTTTCTATTCAGCGTATACCGATCTACTTAAGACTGCTGTACACCGGAAAACTTTAAAGTAAAAACACCGCGAAACTTGAAGTGAAAGAATATCAAAACGTTACAAAAAGAAAACAAACAAACATAAGACGCAGACTACACACGATTTTTGATTTTTAACTTAACTTCGCGTCGCCCGGTTTGCTTTTGAATGCTCCCGCTCAGGGGGCTGGACATAAGGATTGCCCTCTTACCAATGGAAGCTTAACTCCTCAGTAAAGCTCTCCTATCGCGGTTGCCTTTATTTCACCAAAGCACAGACTCTAACCTTGGATTAAAATTACTTATTCCTACGTATCTAGAAGAGATTGAAAAGTATCACACAATACGAAAAATCCTCAAAGTTACAGTTTTATATGCAGACTTCCGTTGTAAGGTTCAGATGATCAAAAGCACCTTGAATTGAATAACTTTCGAACAATCTTAACTGAATTCAACTACAGCGCAGCGCAATTTAACTATACTTTAACTAAACAATACTATGATTAATACAAGAGGTAGAAGCTGTATATTGTAAATAACTTCACATTCGTGTCTTTTAATGAGTATGAACAAGTATTAAAAACCCGGCGATCAATACACATCGGCAAAAAGCTGTTACTTCTAATAATCACCCGGGATCACTTTTAAGACTTGAAAAATAAGAGAAAGATCATTATACTAATACATTAACTGAGTAGATATATGAAGTTCAGTAACAATTATATAATGTGTGGTGGTGGGGATATGACAAATAGCCTTGATCCACTTCTTTGGTATGAGTCATCCAATGAATATGGCATGTTTGACTCATTAGGAGGCCAATGTCATTTGTTCTTTAAATAAAAACGTTCCGATGAATATAGACTTTTCCCATCAGGAGATTCATCACACTTATTAGAGTGTGCCCTTACAGGACGACGATCGTTTCTTTTTTGGTATGTACATCCAGGGCTGTCTGCGGCGCCCGTCCTGGGTGATAAGGCTTACAAAAGCTGTGATGAGGGTTCAACATGTAGGGGTCAGGAACCGTTATCCTTTACCTTTTTGTTGTGTTCTGATTAGCTTTATCTTCTGCCACAATCAGTGTCTTGAAGGATGAAAGGCGAGTCCCCCTTTCAAATTAGCAACTGTGCTTGTTATGAGTGGAGATGTCAAGGTTGTATGTCTTGTTTTAACAGAACGTTCCAAATTTCCTTTGGAGTCAAAGGTGGGGGGGGTTAAGATCTTGTCCAGATGTAGGGTCTTCTTGAATTCCAAGATGTTGTAAAGTTTACGACTTGGGGGAAGAAGGTAAAGAGAGGGAGATACAGCGATCACGCTACATTCCCCCCTGTGAATGAAGTTGGTGCTAAAGCAGACTTCGTCCATCTCCAGGCCATGATAGCTGGAATGACAGCGGACAGCACGAAATACCACTTTTATGTCTTAATCTGGGTCCCCCCTGATGATTCGAGAAAGAATGTAATGTGAACGTGGCACCTAAATTTGACCTAGGTGAGTGGGGCATAGCATCACATAGAAGGTTATTCTTTTACTTCTAGAGAGATTGTTGAGAACCCTCTTTAGGGCTTCTTGAACATTGGTATCTGTCTGAGTAGGCACTTGTCTTGCCTTGCAACACTTGGGTGCGGTACAGGTATGTAGCTCTGCAGGTTATGATATATACCAATACTAATTGCCAAAGCAACCGTCAAAAAGGTATGAGCAATAACCGACCAGTAATAAGCACATGTTGGTAATGGATAGGATTGGAATCCAAATTTTAGGAGGAGGGGGTCCCCTTGCAATGGAGGTTGTTTGGGGCACCCCTCACAGTAAAGGTAGTCAATCATTAATTGCCACGCGTCATTAGGCTTTATCACGGGCCATATTGAAGCGGGGCAGGTGCTATTACAGGGTCGGATGATGCCCTTTTTCAAACCTTTTTCCGAACGATTGTCAATGAGTTCCTGCACTGGCTCATACGATGCTAACGGAATTTTGTACCAACGCGCATAAGCGGGGCGTGTGGTTAGTCCAAAATCTAAGGAATTTTGAGTGAGTGAGTTGTGATCCTTGATAAGGATCTCCCTGTGTTTCTTGCGCTTTTGATCACTTTGTAGGGTGTCAGTTTCGTTTGGTACCAACTCAATTTGAGGTTCAAGTTCAGGGTTCGGTTTCTCATTTAGTTCAAGCATTGCTGTTATTGACCCCCCTGAATCGATTTTTGTTGTTGCCGACGTTGTTTCAGGTATGGTCAGAGAACACATGAAGGTATCTTGTTGTTCCAGTGGCTTACCCGGGGGCCAGGAGGGCTCTGACGGAAAGTCAGACGACTTGGCTGGCCCATCCTCCGGAAAGTTGTTTCCTTTGGGGTCTGACTGGACTACTAACACAGAACTAGGGGGAATTGGTTTCTCACCCCCCTTGGTGGCTGATCAGGTATATCCACCTGTATGACAGGAGTCTGTATGGGACCTGGTACTGCAGATTTATTCCCATCAGACCCGGAGGAGCAATCCTCCTCTGTCTCAACATGGCTTAACAAAGGCTGGACAGGTGATTTAGGGGGAGCAGAGGTGAGAGAGGACAGATCTGCTTCCTGGCTATCAGTTTGGCACAGCTTATCTACTATTCTTTTAAGGGTTGCTAAGTCTTCCTGACTGATTTTGACCATTTTAGACTTGTTTTCTGCCCTACTGTTTTTGCTGTAGCCTTTTTCTTGGCTCGGGTTTGTTCTAACCCTGTTCTCAGTAGTGTACTGAGGAGATAAAGGTCATCTTGGGTTGCCCCAGGGATGATTGGACCATGAGGCACGTCCAGCTTTGCTTTGATCGGGATGAGATCGATCGTGGCGATACCTTAGGGGATGCTGACCGGCGTCTGAATTTGCACGGTCTTGATTACGCTCTGACCACTGTTTGGGATACCTGCGACGCCTGTTTTGTGGGGACCGAGAGATTCCTGGTCCCTTGTTCAAGCCCTGGGCTTGATTGGAGTCCTGTGCTGGACTGGTTCCTTTCTGTTTTAAAGGTAAACCCCTTTATTGCTAAGTTGCGCAATTCTCTACTGTTTACCGTGCGTGGGCAAGCTGAGACGCCTAGATAGTAACTGGTAGTAGGATGGAGGTTTTGGACAAACAATGATTTGAAGTTCAAATCCTCCTCCATGCCAGGTTGATTGCTGAAACCAAAATAGGCTTGACGCATACGATGATAATAGACCTGTGGGGACTCCTGCCTACCCTGTTTGACTGATAGAGCTGCGGCCAGTCCAGTCTGTGTGAGAGGATTGGAGAACTCCTCCTCCAATGCTTGACATAACAAATAGAAGTTCCCACGGACATGATCTGGTTGGCGCGTGATGAAACGACTAACTTCTCGGTTTGAGGTTACTCGGATTGAATAAATCCGGTCGTCTACCGTAGCTTGGGGAAATTTTTGCAGGTGGAATTCGATGTCATTCACATATGCACGGACATCATGAGAGCAACCAGGTGTGGGTTCGAATTGAGTTATATTGCGGGCAATTTTATCGAGATCCCTATCAGTTGGTCCCTGAGTATAGCAGAACGAGGGGTCTTGCCCTCGTGGGGGAGTTATTTGGGCACAGTCAGGAGACTCTCTCCTGGCTCTAGTGGGAGAATAGGATCCAGGAGCAACTCTGGGAGTATAATACCGCTCCTAGTCATAACAGGAAACGTTCTGTACACATGTTGATCGGTCAGGACGTGTATCGGGAGCATACAGTGGTCCACTTGGGACATTCAGGAATTTCTTTCTTGTACTGTTCAGCGGCTGTACGCCATTCCCCAAGTTCAATTTTATCGCATTCTACCTTCGATTGTTGTCGTTGGCATGCGGCTAGCTCATTCCTAGTTTTTACCAACTCATTTTGTGCCCCATCCTGCCGTTCAGTTAAAAGTATTATTCGGTTCTGAGCACGGTTTAATAGATCGGAGGCCTCCTGGACCCGTTGTTGTAGTTGGCCATTCTCTATTTCAGACGCATCTAATTCCCGACTGTATTTTGACACAGTGCCCTCTAACTCTTTAATTTTATTACACTGGTTTGCATCGCGTTGTTCAAGGGCCATGCGCTTTGCGGTGACCTGCGCCAGTTCTGCAGAGCGATTCTTGAACTCAGTTATCTGTAAGGCAACCAGTTTCATAACTAGTTGAGATGCCTCCTTGCTTCTAAAATCGGTTCTTAGATATTCGGTTAGGCAGGCATCCCTTAGTGACTCAAGTCAGCTGGGTCACTTTCTTGGGCGGTTTTTAGATAGTCGGGCACTAGTGATCGAGTAATCTCTAGTAATGCCGACTCAACATCCTCATTAGTGTTTTCAACACAGAGGGGATTTGATCGTGGCTCAGCAGCCATTTTGTTGTTCAGGGTGTAATTTACGACGATTGGGTTTGCAGGTCGAATAGGTACACTGCACGCAAGGTTAGAGTGTTTTACTGTATTCGAGCAAGCTTTATTTTATTTGTTTATTCGCCAAAAAAAAATATTAATAATTTTTTCAATCAATTAAAATTAACCAAAATAATTATTTATTTTATTTTATTTTTATGAGCGAATAAACAAACAAACAGTAAACTTATTAAATTTAGGGCAGCTAAAGGCTTTTAATTAAACGCTCAATCGAAGAATTTGCGGACTCAATTGATAGTGATAATCAGTGACCGTGTTATAATAAGGTTTCTTAAAAGTTATAGTGATTAACAAAAGACCACTGATAGTCACTATTAAAGTAATGAAACCACATATAGGTCACTATTAGTTAAGTGATAAGTTATCACTACTTTTCTCTATGAGCTTCAGTAAGTTCACAGTATAGACGCATACGTTTCTTAAGGCTGCTGTGTTTCAGCAACACTGGGTAATTATTATTATTATAATGAGTTGCTCACTCAAGATTTGGCCACTAGGGGTCAATAGTCTATATTATCCTTCACAGGGTGGTGTTCAGTATCTGACCACAAGAGGGTAACATCGACACAACAAAAGGGGCGTCAATAACCTATATTATTCCTCAAAGGGTGGCGCTCCTTATCTGGCCACCAGAGGATAAAGTTTGCACAACTAAAGCGGCGTCACGAGATGCACATCAATCGTGACATCATTAAGCACCGCCCTTCGAAGGACGTTCGATTCTTTGAATGGGTTCACTCACTCACTGTCCAGACAGGGCTGGAGTATTTACGCTCAAGGCGAGTTTATTAGAAGCACAGGACACGGTGCACAGCCGTGGCTTTTCTGTTTGATTCTTTCTACACAAGTTTTCCAACCCCAGCTGAGATCAGCTTCATGCAACTTTAAGCTCCCGCTATTCAGTTTCTCCGGGTATTTTGGGCCCCCTATTGGCAGTGTTCACAACAGCTTACTTTTATGCTGCGTTTATAAGCACAGCCGTATCAGACGGCGTTTTACGATTTTAAAGACTCCCCTATCACACGTGACGCCGACAAAGTAGTTTGCTACGCTACTTTTTAGCACAGGGAGGTCGAATTTATTTTTATTCCCTCGAGACTCGGAACAGAATAAAAATCCAATTCGGTGCGCATATACACGACCCTGGAATCTTGCAGAAAAATCGGTTCTTACGCTTATAGGCCTTGTTTTTTCAATAAAATAAGCATTCGGATACGCTATGCATGCATCAGTAGTTATGACTTATTTAGTAACGCAATTCTTAACCATGGTACCTTTGATCTACAACGCACAGCGGCGCATACAAAACACGCACACAAAGACACGAGAAGCAGCTTAGATTGCAATTACACTCGGCGGCGTTTTCCTTTTCTTAACAAAAACCAACACAACAGCAGCTATTCACCTTTATGACCAACTTTCCAACAATTAAAACCTGCAGACGCTCATACCTGTTCGCACCTCTGTACTGTGTAAAGACTCTCTGAAGACAGAGCGCTATGCCCACGTGGTTTTGAAATTACCGCATAGAATAAGAGTTAATCATTCATAAGGTCGATTTCACTTGCCTCACACGGGGCACCATTAATATGTAGCGAACTAAGACTACACTTTAATTGGATTAATTTTAATTAACTTTATTAATTAAAATTATATAAATTTATTAATTAATTAAGAAAAAGGGGCACCACCAAATCTTTAATAATGATTATTATTAAAAAAACTATTATAAACATGAATAATTCACTGGTAGATTTGGAGACCGGTTAAAGAGGGAACAACAACTTGATCAGTCTAGTTCTGAATAGTGAATTCCGAGTAGTTTTCTCGATCTCCTGAAGGAATGAATGAGCTCTCAAAACCAGGCGGTAACTTCAAAACAGGTTTTATAAACAAAGTTTATTAACTACAAAACAAGGCAAATACCAACAGATTATCTAAGGTAATAACGAGTGTATCACAGAGTTAAAATCATAAGATGACGATGAACATGTATATATCACAGTATGGAGAACAGGGAATAATGGCAAGCGTACACCTTACAGTAGTAAAATCGGAAACCAAGATGACTCTATGTAACTTATCGGTCGCGTAATAATTACTAACGTTGCAATGCTACTGGTAACCTTAATTACGTTGAATGTGGATAGTATGGTAAAAATTACTTAGGCGTGAATAAGTCCTATGTTTGAAATCGTGGTTTAAAGATTTACAAATTGAGACCCGAGCATCAGGGACCCAGATTAAGCCTAAATTGGTACTCGCCTTGAAGGTCATCGAGTGGTTTCGGCGGGCATTCCACCCTGGCCCAGCCGCCCAACGGCACGGTATTGGGGGCTTTAGCTCGTCTGGCAACCGTAACTCTGACCCGGCTTCTTCAGCGGCTTAAGCTTCTTTGGGTTCCTGCCGACGGTTTTACCACTTTGAGTTGGTGACCTTCAAATGGGCGTCCTTTTCCCCGATTTAGCTGAGAGCTTCACGCGTACTCGGCGTCCTCGCATGCGTACACTCAGGATTATCTTGGCCCAGATAAAGTGGAGGTGCCGTTTCTAATACCACGAGCCTTCAACAAAAACTTGAAAAAACTTGGATGGCACAAAAATGGTCGAGCGTAGAGTCTGGGTTGGTCTTTTCTAGTTCACGATACCGGAACTATAAGACTGCCTGTACACAGGAACCTTAAAAAACGCGACTGAGTGAACTGAATAACAAAAACGTTACAAAAAGAAAACACAAACACATAAAGACGCCAATACTACACACGAAATTTTGAAGTTTAACTTAACTTCTCGGTCGTCCCGGTTGCTTTTGAATGCTCCGCTCAGGGGTCGGGACATAAAAGAGGAGTTTTTCCTTCACTTAGCCAATGAGAACTGACTCCCTCAGTAAATCTCTTCCTAATCGCGGTTGCCACTATTTCACCATAAGCCACAGAACGTCTACCTTGGATTAATATATTCCCTACGTACTAAAATAGATTGAAAAGTATCACACATAACTTAAAAATCCTCAAGTTACAATTTAGATGCAGACTTCGTTGTAAGGTTCAGATGATCAAAAGGACCTTGAATTGATAACTTCAACCCGTTAACGCATTCTACCTACAGCGCAGGCATTTACTAACTTTTAACTAAACAATACTATGAATTAATACCAGAGGTAGAAAGCGGTAATTGTAATAACTTCACATTCGTTCTTTTATAGTATGAACAAGTATTAAAAACCCGAGCGATCAAACACGGGCAAAGCTGTTACTTCTAATAATCAACCGGATCACTTTAAGAATTGAAAAATAAGAGAAAGAATCATTATACTAAAACATTAACTGAGTAGATATATGACAGTTTCATAACAATGTATATAATGTGTTGTGTGGATATGACGAATATCCTTGATCCACTTCTTTGTATGAGTCATCCAAATGAAGTATGGCAATGTTTTGGACTCATAGGAGGCCAATGTCATTGTTCTGTAATAAAAACCGTTTCGAATGAAGATATACTTTTTCCCATAGGAAGATTAATACACTTATTAAGAGTTGTGCCTCTACCGGACTACGATCGTTCTTGGTATGTAAATCCGGGCTGTCTGGCTGTCGCCTTCCTGGGTGATAGGCCTTAAAAAGGCTGTGATGAGGTTTCACTCAGTGTAGGGGGTCATGAAAACGTTTATTCTTTACCTTTTTTTTGTGTTCTGAATGAGCGTTTATCTTTCTGCCACAACAGAGGGGCTGGAAGAGGAAAGCGAGGCCCCCTGGCAAATGAGCAAATGTCGGAGGTGATGATGGGAAGGGCAAAGGGTGAGGGTGGTTCTTGTGTGGGCGTGTCGAGACGTCCAAAGTCCGGTGGAGTCAAAGGGGGGGGGGGGGGGTTCGAGATCGTGGGTTCCAGATGTAGTCGTGCTTGAAGCCAGAGGGTTATGATTCTCGCAAGGGGGGGGGGTTAGGTCGGTCGCGTGGTGGGGGAAGAAGGAAAAGAGAGGGGAGAGCCCGGCGATCACAGCGACATTCGTACCACCTCCGTTGGAGTCAAAGGTGGGGGGGGGGTTAAGATCTTGTCCAGATGTAGGGTCTTCTTGAATTCCAAGATGTTGTAAAGTTTACGACTTGGGGGAAGAAGGTAAAGAGAGGGAGATCCAGCGATCACGCTACATTACGTACCACCTCTGTTCAGGCACAAGAGCATTGGTAAGCCTGGGCACTGACGTTGTGTCATATCTTTGAAGTTGAAGTTCAGGGTTCTGAGCAGATGAGTAAATTTCCAGCCATTTCTTTAGGGATCTCACTTTGTACAGAGGCACTTGGTCACTGGTAACTGTTGCCACAGTTAGAACTGGAATGAAGGCATCCAGTCCACTGAACCAGCCCAAGGCCACCATTCCTCCTTCACCAGCCTTTAAACTTGGCCCTATATATAAAGACGGGTGACATTTTACTTGACAACCATCAAATCCCAATTTGTCTATCAGACTAGCAGATATATTTTTTCTCTGCATCAGAGTCCAGTGCTGATGTGCACTGGCATTGCACATGATAAGCTGGGATTGTATGTAGCTGCTTGGCAGTATAAGTCCAATCCATTAAGCGCTACCATTTCACCATTTCATGAGCATTTACATGGAAATATTCTGTTTATGATATTTGCTATGTTTGATTAACCTCCATTCAGAGAAATGTCTTGTGATTTAGTCTAGCAGGAACTTAAATTAAGAGCTAAAGCTGAGTAGGTAAAAAAAAAGCTGTTTTAACTCCTGCTACAGGCATTTGCTGTGGCAAGCTTGGCCATGCTTGCTGGGTAAAAAAAGCTCAGTTGCCCAAGCAGCAAACAAACTATAGCTCACCAGAGGATCAGTCATGTCTGATTGGAGGACTTAATTGGGGTTACATGGGTAGCTATGCTCCCCTGACAAAAAATTTGTCACCTTGTGTGTTTAAGGTGGTAGAAACTGATAAGGTGGCTTCTGCTGATGGTGTGGCATGAGGGGTTGTAAATACCTGTGGGGTGTGCGAGCGGACTCATAGATTGAGAAGAGGTGGTAAAGTGCAGTGAATGTCTTGTTCGGTATGTGGAAATTGGGTCGTAAAGCAGATGTTAATGGTTGGCAAAAAGAGTGATTGCATTTGGGGGTGCCAAAGACCAGCAGTGGCAGAAATCCCAGTCTACATGAAATTCTCTTCAGAATTCGTGGAGGTATTACATGCTGTTAGTTATGTTTAAGTCACAGGTGACGAATTTTTTGTATGGTGAGTGTATATACTGTATGTCACTAATCCAATTGAAAGGCTGTTTAACCCATGCCTGTGTGCTTCCATTTGTGGTTGTACCTGTGCCAGCTTACATAGATACAGTGGTGCTTGGAAGTTTGTGAACCCTTTAGAATTTTCTATATTTCTGCATAAATATGACCTAAAACATCATCAGATTTTCACACAAGTCCTAAAAGTAGATAAAGAGAACCCAGTTAAACAAATGAGGCAAAAATCATTTATTTATTGAGGAAAATGTTCCAATATTACATATTAGTGAGTGGCAAAACTATGTGAACCTTTGCATTCAGTATCTGGTGTGACCCCTCTGTGCAGCAATAACTGCAGCTAATCGTTTCCTGTAACTGTTGATCAGTTCTGCACACCGGCTTGGAGGAATCTTAGCCCATTCCTCCATACAGAACAGCTTCAGCTCTGGGATGTTGGTGGGTTTCCTCACCAACTGCTCGATTTAGCTGCTCGCTTCAGGTCCTTCTACAGCATTTCGACTGGATTAAGGTGGGGACTTTGACTTGTTCTTTTTGGAGAGCAGTGGCTTTCTCCTTGCAACTCTGCGATGCATACCATTGTTGTTCAGTGTTCTTCTAATGGTGGACTCATGAACATTAACATTAGCCAATGTGAGAGAGGCCTTCAGTTGCTTAGAAGTTACCCTGTTGGTTTTATAACCTTTTCCAGCCTGATAAACATCAACAACTCTTTTTCTGAGGTCCTCAGAAATCTCCTTTGTTCGTGCCATGATACACTTCCACAAACATGTGTTGTGAAGAGCAGACTTTGATAGATCCCTGCTCTTTAAATAAAACAGGGTGCCCACTCACACCTGATTATCATCCCATTGACTGAAAACACCTGACTCTAATTTCACCTTCAAATTCACTGATAATCCTAGAGGTTCACATACTTTTTCCACTCACTAATATGCAATATTGGATCATTTTCCTAAATAAATAAATGACCAAGTATAATATTTTTGTCTCATTTGTTTAACTAGTTTCTTTTGATCTACTTTTAGGACTTATGTGAAAATCTGATGATGTTTTAGGTCATATTTATGCAGAAATATAGAAAATTCTTAAGGTTCACAAACTTTCAAGCACCACTGTATGCAAGACAAGATAGTACTGATACTACTGGAGAAATAGGCATCCACGTCTGGCCAGACCAAAAAGCACAGTGAAAGATTTCCATCCTATAAGTTTAACTTAGCCCATACATTATGCATGATGTTTACGCAATAGTACACATTTTCAGATGATTATTTCTGTTTGATTCTGAGATTTTTAAAACAAAAAAAGGTTTCTTTTGCTCTTAATTTGTCAGACTCCCTTTCTTTGGTGTGCCATGAATGTGTGTTGCATTCATCATCAACACATGAGCTAAGTGCTTAGCATTAAGAGTTGCTCGGTTAATCTGGGCTGATGTTAGTTAATCACATTAGTATCTCTCATGACTGCTAGCAAAGGTCTGAAATTCCAGTTTGATCCTACTTTTAAATACAGTATAGGAGATAAAACAAAGGATCACAATTCCCACAAGTCGGCTCACCAAAATTTAGAGGTGTTTTAAAGAGATATGAGAGGACATAATATAAGTAGGACAACATATGGAACCAGTCAAAAGGTTGATCACAGCTGGTTTAAATATATTTTACTTTATTCGCTATGTAGTTGTAAAAAAAGGCCTTGAGAAAATAACTGAATATGAATAATTGCTGCTAGAGATCTGTAAAGCATTTATTTCAGCTGTAATCTGAGATATTGGTACTGCTGTACTGAGGTCATAGGCACAAGGCTGCAGACGATTACTCAGATTTTTCTGCAGTTCTGTTATCGCCATTTATTGTTAGATTTTAAGATACAGTGGACAGAAAACAACTATTTGTCTATCAACATTCCACAAGGTAAAATAGTTCCATTATATCAGGCATCTCGCTGCTGAACATCACCAGACTATGCCCTTTAGTCATAACAGCTGAGGAACATAATTTTCCAATAACTGTTTATTATACAGACAATAAACACAACTATATTGGTTGATGTAATTTCATTTATTAAAAACAAAGTTCATTCCGTTCTGTAAATAAAATTGGTCTGATTTATAAGGCAGGCTGTTACTATGACAGTATTTTACCAACAGCAGAAAATGTGAGTGAGATCCCGATGTTAACGAGTCAAGGATAGCTTAGTGTGTTAATTGTATTATTCAGAAATGTAAAGGAGAATTATACAGCATCAGAAACTTTGTTGGGTTAAGAGCTAAACGTAGAAGATGAATGAACCTCAGATCAGGCATGGATGGTATTTATTGAAACACGCAGAGTTTACACCAGCAAGCGATGTCGTTGGCGGTGTTGTGAAGAAAATAAGAAAGAACAGAGGTGATAGAACCAACGAAGCTGCTTAAAATGACATAGAAGCATTTATTTTTGTTGATGGTATTAAAACTGACTTCAGTGTCATTGCTCTTTAGCCAGTCTATGAATACATTAAGAGCCCTGGATGTTAGACTGACTGTACTGACTTTGTTTGTCTGCCTGTCAGTGCATCCAAATCCTTGTTTGTAAGGGTGACAAACTGTAGTTCAGTGGACGTATCAGGTCATTAATAGCTTCATCTTTCAATTTTAATTTGAAGCACATGTTTTCAAGCCAATATATTTTATAAACCCGCTATA
This sequence comes from Ancistrus triradiatus, assembly GCA_025084515.1. Lineage (NCBI taxonomy): Eukaryota > Metazoa > Chordata > Actinopteri > Siluriformes > Loricariidae > Ancistrus > Ancistrus triradiatus. The sequence continues at coordinate 97,344 of JAJAGP010000069.1, read as the reverse complement.
ATTCATTTAGGCAGTCATTTACATGTATACTTACCGTATTTTTCGGGCTATAAAGCGCACCGGGTTATAAGGCGCATGAAATGAAACAAAACTCTTAAGTTCCGTCGGAAGCTCAGTTTGGTCTTTACCTGGTGTCTTCTTGCTTCCTCCACTTCCGTACCATTGATTCGTTAATGTTGAATTCTCTCGCAGCTGCTCTACGTCCATGTTGTACTGCGTGACTGATAGCGTTGAGTTTGAAATCCGCTTCGAAAATGTATGAATGAATGCACGTACCCTAATGCTGAAGCACATACCGTATTACTCCGCGATGCTGCGCACTACGGTGGCTGTAAGCTTCGTAACTTACCAAGGCCGTGCTAAAACATTTTGACAGATTTATGAGCACCGTGTTCCATCTACAATCGGTTCTAGGTCAGAAAGCACAACCAGAATTAATTCATACATTAGGCGCACCGCATTTAAAGGCGCACTGTCGATTTTTGAGAAAGTTAAAGGATTTTAAGTGCGCCTTATGGTCCGAAAAATACGGTATAACGTCGCTGCTTTGTTATGGCTGGCATCGGTGCTAGGTTGTGTGTGTAGGTGACGGAGTAATATTTGAAGAGCTTTGGTCAAAGTGCCATTGTCGTGCAGTACTGACACTTCTACAACGTCTCTCAGCCAATCAAATTGCGGGGTTGGAACTGATTGCGGTATAGTGTAGCATTTGATGGTATTGGCCACTGCACTTATTGAAAAATGTTAGTAGTAATTATGGAATTATACTTTTTTTTTGCTTTGATTAGCTTTTTGGTACTTTTTAAATACTAAAACATAAAAAATAGGTCACTTGCTATCTGTTCTGCCTTATCCCAATGTAAATGATAATTTCAGAAGTTAAATTTTCGAAAGAAGGTTTTGAGTTTAATATAATGTTCTTCTGGCAACTACAATCACTTCGCAGTCACTCTTGCACACATAATGACATCTGCATTTTAGGATACTTGCTTACTAATTTTTTTTTTTTTGTGATATTTTTTTGCATTCCCAAACGTGACTATTCCTATGTATGTAAGAAATAATTGTGTTATTTTATCCTTTAAGTGAAAATGGCTATATAAAAAGAGTGGGTGTACACACACACACACACACACACACACACACACACACACACACGTTTTGTTTGTTAAAATTCAGATACTCCCTTTGTTCCCTTAAATAACATTACTTTACTGAGAGTAAGATGTTTAATAGTATAGCTCACAGGTCCTGCACTGAGCTTAGATTAATTTTGTGATCTGAACCCTGAGTATAATTAAGAGAGTTTTGATAAATACAGGCTCGTATTTCACACCTAATCTGTAAAACAAATTGTGAGCCAGACTGATTTAATTTGATTTCAGCGAAATAAAGATGAAATCCATGAGCACCCCTGACACCCCTAGCCCTGACCTTGGAATTGAATTTAATAAAAATAATATCTTATGGTTAACCCTGTGTAATGTTTAATACAAATTTGCTTGTGTAAATTCAATTCTTACATGTCCAGTAGATAACAAAAATGCATTGGTAGCCTTCCTTGTTGCTCTAGAACAATACACAATACAGATGAAGACATTATTGTGTACACTTTAGAAACTTCTACATTTCTGCGTGTGCAGGTGATGGAGAAAAGCCATGCGGAAGAGCCAGTACCTGACAGCATCACTACTGCAGAGGTAAGTGGTCCTGTCTGGCTTATTTTGGGACTTATCTGAAACACACACATGCTTTTTGCATCACTACATTGTAAGTATTGCTGTCTGAGTCATATTGTGCAGTGTTGCTGCAGTTCAATACACACCCATTAACAGACATCATATCAGTAACACTATGGAAATGATTATTTCCTGGTCTAATATATAGACAGCACATATTCACAGGATAAGTGATGGATTTGTAAAATACTTCACACCTTTCTGTTGAGTGCAGAAAGCAGCAGACTGACAGCCTGTAAAATATATGGTTTAAAGCTATGGACAATGTCATATAAAAAACATTGTTTATGCAGCTTTTGTTTCATTGTGAAGCTATATATTTCTTTAGAACAGTAACATTTGTAGGAACTTAAAGGGTTAAATGTTTCAGCATCTCAACTTCAGTAGCTATGCAGCTTCCATAGTTCAGTCCTCTATGCTTGTGGTTCTCCAGTGACTGCCAAGATGTTTTATTAGTGTTATAACATAATTATGGTGCATTGTCTAGTTTCAGAATTTCTCAGGATTGTTTTTTTCAAACACCTGGCTTTGTCAGTTAGCCCAAACCAGCAGGTACGGTGATTAATTAGGGAGTAGAAAATCATGGCAGGATTCCCAGTATTTGAAAGTGCATTTGTACACTATTGATTATTTTTATATCTATTATACATGTTACATTGTTATATCCGTTGTGCTCTTATTATTACTTAAGATAAAGGCTTTTAAAAGATGCCATTATTTGTATTATTTGCTCTGATTTACCATTGGAATGTAGTATACTCGTGCCATGGTGGCACTGGACCCAGGTCCAATCTTCGCTTCAGGTAGGTTGTTATGTACTCCCAGTGGTTGTGTTGGTTTTCTTTGTTTTCTTCCCACCTTCTAAACAGATGATAGTAGACAGATTGGCTATTAGAAATTATTCACTGGTTATGTAAAGGGTCCCTAGGTGTAAGTGAATGAATGAGTAGGAGTGGGGTGCGAAAGACTGGTGTCTTGTCAAGGTTATATGCTTGATTTTGACCAGTGATTTATATCAGGTACTATGTGGGTGCTGGATCATTCTCAGCACTGCATTGACGCTGACGTGGTGGTGTGTTAGTGTGTGTTGAGCTTGTATGATTGGGTCAGACACAGCAGTGCTGCTGGAGTTTTAAAATACTGTCCACTGACTGTCCACTTTATTAGAGACTTTTACTTTATTTCTCCAGCTTTTAGATGTCAGAGACAGTACCTCATCTGTTATTGCACAGTTTGTGCTAGTCATCCTCTAATCCTTCATCAGTGCTCACAAGACATTTTTGGCTGGTGGGCTATTTTCAATGACACTGAGGTGGTTTATAACTCCAGACACTGCTGTGTCTGATTCACTCACTCACCACTACGACATCAGTGTCACCACCCAAACATTTACATTTACAGAATTTAGCAGACGCCCTTATCCAGAGCGACTTATAATTGACACAGTCTTACAATCCAAGCAATTGTGGGTTAAGGGCGTTAAGGGCTTGCTCAAGGACCCAACAGTGGCAGCTTGGCTGATTTGTAACTTAGCCACTAGGCTACCACAGTCGCACACAATCTTACAATCCAAGCAATTGTGGGTTAAGGGTCTTGCTCAAGGACCCAACAGTGGCAGCTTGACAGAGGTGGGATTTGAACCCTGGATCTTCTGGTCCAGAGTCCAGTACCTTAACCATTAGGCTACCACAGTCCCTGATCTCAGGTGGTCCTGTTGGTGTCCTGACCATTAGGTAACAGAGTAAAGGGCACTAACAAAAATGCTCAAAAAATGCTGTAAATCAGCCAAAAATGGGCACCTCTCTCTTTTAAATTCTGTCTTTAAGACGTTGCAGATTGCACAATAAAATCTGTTTACATTCGGCAACTGTTTCATGCATTTTGGTTTATGTCATTTTGTGGGGTGAAGTAAACCCTGTAGTAATTAAAGCCTTCATTATTTACATATATAAAACAGATTCGGACAGTTTTAGCGTGATCGGCTTCAGCAGTCTCTAACTGATTTTGTGTCGTCTGTAATTCATAATTCAGTTCAGGTCAGTTTATAATTCAAAGTTTCAGGTACTCGAGGGTTTGTTTAAGAGTCATGATTGAGGGTTTGTTTGCTGACATGTTGAGAAGGAAGCATTATAGATTTTGTTTTTGTTTTTAGTACTACTTAGCTAGTCAACTAGATAGGCTCCCTAAATACCGCATTAATGATTAATGGACTACAGACACTACAAAGGGCTTTGTTTTCCAATTTGAACACGATGTCTCTGGCATGGGAACTTTTACAGCGTGCTGCTTAGATTACATACTTGGTGAAAATAAGCCTTGAAGGACCAACTCTGAAAACTATCGGAATAACGGATTTAATAAGATGTTTAAAACAGCATCACCCCACTGAATATGCAGAGTTTGACAAAACAAAGTCAAAGAGGGTAAAGCTAAAGCTAAAGCTAGCAACAGTGCAGAGTCAGGCACAAGCCAGCAGTCCTTGCTATCTTTTTTAATGGAGCATTTGGTGAATCTCTAATAAATAAACACACACACACATATGTATATATATATATATATATATATATATATATATATATATATACTCTTGAGAGTGAGGTAAGCTACGCACCTATAGAAAATGCAGTGAAACTGGTAGAATCCTTAAAAATACCGTGATACAAAATTTTGACCCAGCCCTAGCTGGTGGCTGGACATTTTTGGTAGATGGACTATTTTCAGTGACACTAAGGTGTTTAAAAACTCCAGCAGCACTGCTGTGTCTGAACCACTGATACCCAAATAGTACCTGATCTGTGGGGATTCTATGGGGGTCTTGACCATTAAAGTACTAAACAATTATGTTAAGAAACAAATGGATTACAGCCTGTAACTGTAGAACTGCAAAGTGCGGTGACCACTAACACTTAAATAAGGACTAAGCAGAATATAAACTGAAAAATGCAGAATGCACAACACGTCGAACCTTGAAGCAGATGGTCTACAGCAGCAGAAAACCACAATAGGTGCCACTCCTTTCGGCTAAGAACAGGCACCTCTGGCTACAATTCACATGGGCTCATTAAATTTGGAGAACAGAAGATTGGAAAAACGTTGCCTGGTCTGATGAGTCTTGAATTTGGCGTAAACAACATGAAAGCGTGTCCAGTATCTATCCAGCCTTATATCATTGATTCAGCCTGCTGGTGGTGGTATAATGGTATGGGGTATAACGTCTAGCCACACTTTGGACCCCTTTAAACATCATTTAAACACCACAGCCTACCTGAGTACTGTTGCTGGCCATGTCCATCCCTTTATGACCACAGTGTACCATCTTCTGATGGCTACTTCCAGCAGGATAACAAATCGTGTCACAAAGCTCAAATCACCTTACATTGGTTCGAACATGTCAATGAGTTTCCTGTACTCAAATGGCCTCCACAATCACCAGATCTCAATCCAATAGAGCACCTTTGCGCTGTGGAGGAACGGCATTATAATAATAATAATTATTGTGTGCTGCCCTGTGATGGATTGGTGCCCTGTCTAGGGTTGTTCCTGCCTTGCGCCCTGTGCTGCTGGGAAGGCACTGGCTTTCCCGTGACCCTGTAAAGGATTAAGTGGATAAGAAAGTGAATGAATAATTGTGTACTTAAACAAAAGCTTATAAGACATACAGTATTCTACTCTGAGAGTATAACACCAATGACATCTTCTATGGTGAGAAGATATTTGCTTGTTTTTCTTGTATTTTCCTATGTTCTTTTTTTCTTTCTCTGTTTCACAAACGTCCATGGACACAAAGATCTCAATTAAGTACTGCACGCTGAACATCATGTCACCAGCAGCAGACCCGTGGAGTGTGCACCAGGCTCGAACAAGTACACCTCATTTAGAGGGATGTGCCACATTTGAATATTTGTCTCGGCACTAACAGTTGGATGGATGGTTTAATTGCTCTTCTGACATAATGAATAATAAATTTTTTTTTCTGAAACACATTTTGTGGTTTTCTAAAAAATGGCTTTAGAGTCAAATGATCCTAAGTGCAGTAATTGAATTACAACGGTGCATCGTGTTAATGTTAAAATCTGCTGGATAATAAGGTGGACTGGCTTTTCTTTAGAAAGAGAGAATGCTGCACATGGAGGTGGAGAGAGAGGTACAATACTGAATTAATCTGCTGACCTGATGAGCAGTATGATTGATGCCTCGGGTTCAGGAGGATAATGCCTGTTAGTATGTTGCCCGTGATTGTGTACAGGTGTGCTGTTGTATGTTTGTGTGTGTGTGTATGTGTGTGTGTGTGTGTGTGTGTGGCTGGCATTTAGAATCTTGTCTGCAGTTTGACTCCTGACTGGGAGGCGTGAGGATCTGCAGTAATTGCCACCTCTCGCCCACACAGGCAGCTCTGATGCTTTCACTTCTCACACACTGCAGCAAGCAAACACACACACACACACTCACATAAACTCTTTCTGTAGGCACTGCAGAGGGCAGCTGCATTAAAATGCAGCAGCAATGTACTCGGGTTTCAAACAACTCCGCTTCATTCTTTAGTAACTGTGTGTTTCAGGCAGTGTTGTGAGAGAGGCCCCCTGTGTCTGCAGAGACCATGTGTGCTGTGTTCAGAATTTATGCAGAGATTGCATAACACTATGTCTTCATTTTAGTAAGACTCGGATTGATAATTATTTAAATTTTCTGTTACAGAACAGTTGTTTTTGTAACCAGAGGCTGAGGAGTAGGAGTGTAAACAGTCCAAATTAAATCCACAGGCAGACAGATACATGCGCGGCAGGAGTAAACCGAGACTGTGTAAAATGTCAGGTGGAAAAACAGACACAGAGGATATTCACATTTTTACTTAGTATTTAAATTGTTTCTATGCGTGATTATATCTAATTACATAGAATAATGCAAATAAAGCATGGTTTTATGTAAATTTATGATGGTAAATAACGAGAAATCAGGCAGTGCTTTTGTGTTATGCATTTGAGACCTATATTTATTTTAGATAATACTTTGAATAAAAAAACTGAGTGGTTCTTTAAATGCTAAACAGAAACACCAAGAAAGTGGGTTATGTAAAACGACCTGATACAGCAGATTGCATTTGAATGAGTAAAATATTCTGGATCTCAAGTTAGCAAGCAGTGTCTTTATCCTGGTGGTAGCACCAAAAAGCATGAAGCAAAAGTATGGATGATTCATTTGATAATGTATTTGTGTTGTCATATTTATAAGGGTATTCTTCCCAAAATGTTCATTTTAACATGTCTGCTTTGGAACTAAAACTCTACAAAGTATGTGACACACATTACAGTGAGGATAGTAGTATCACCAGGTTGTGGGTCTTTTCCAAAATGACTTCTTTATCTGACTAGTTTTGCACAAGGAACATGGTCAAAAACAAAATAGCACATTCAGTGAGAAAGGGTTTATTTGTGCTCTGTTGAAAAATATGTAACGGTGATATACCCACTTCCTGATTTCCTATTTTTTTGCATGCTTGTCACACTTAAGTGTTCTGGAACATCAAACCAATTTATATATAAGTTAAAGACAACACAAGTAAACACAAAATGCAGTTTTTAACTGAAGGTGTTTATTATTAAGGGAGAAAAAATCCAAACCTACATGGCCCTGTGTGAAAAAGTGATTGCCCCCTAAACCTAATAACTGGTTGGGCCACCCTTAGCAGCAACAGCTGCAACCAAGCGTTTGTGATAACTTGCAATGAGTCTTTTACAGCGTTGTGGAGGAATTTTGGCCACTCATCTTTGCAGAATTGTTGTAATTCAGCCACAATGGAGGATTTTTGAGCATGAACAGCCTTTTTAAAGTCATGCCACAGCATCTCAATAGGATTCAGGTCAGGACTTTGACTAGGCCACTCCAAAGTCTTCATTTTGTTTTTCTTCAGCCATTCAGAGCTGGACTTGCTGGTGTGTTTTGGATCATTGTCCTGCTGCAGAACCCAAGTTCGTTTCAACTTGAGGTCACGAACAGATGGCCGTACATTCTCCTTCAGGATTTTTTGGTAGACAACAGAATTCATAGTTCCATTTATCACAGCAGGTCTTCCAGGTCCTGAAGCAACAAAACAGCCCCAGACCATCACACTACCACCACCATCATATTTTACTGTTGCTATAATGTTCTTTTTCTGAAATGCTGTGTTACTTTTACGTCAGATGTAATGGGACACACTCCTTCCAAAGAGTTCAGCTTTTGTCTTGTCAGTCCACAGAATGTTTTCCCAAAAGTCTTGGGGATCATCAAGATGTGTTCTGGAAAAATTGAGACGAGCTTTAATGTTCTTTTTGCTCAGTTGTGGTTTTCAACTTGAAACTCTGCCATGCAGGCCATTTTTGATTGATGACCAATATTAAATAGGGTATTAAACAACACTAAAATACCAAATGAAATACAAAAAATTAAGATAGGCCAACCCACTTTGTCATTACTGGGCATGTCTCAACTTGGCTTGGAAGTATAAAAGGCTAGGTAAAAGCATTTTGACTCCTTTTCCCTGCCAGAAACCAGAAGTGATACAACATGTAAGTATCTACCAGTAAATAAATCTACATGTATAAAAAGTATGTCTCTGCTTAGCAAATCCTGCAAAATAATAATGACCTGAAAATTTTGGTTAATAATTAACCTAGCATGTAACTGGCAGGGAGTTTACCAAGAAGTAGGGAGCACTAAATGGGCTGACCTGTGTGTATAAGTTGGTAATGAGAAACCAGGGAAACAAGGTTAACCAACGCTAGTCTGGCAGACCTGTTCTGTCACAGTGTGTCTGAATTAAATCCCTGTGCTACAGTACTTTTTGTCTACAGTAATTCTGCCGTACAGAAGAAAAACAATTTCAGACGTTCACTTAAAAAGTATGTGGTATGAAAAGTGTGACTCCAGATAAGCCAATTCAATCCATTCTGAAGAAAAATGGATATAATAATGTATGAAATGCCTTTCTTTAAAAAATGTAAAAGGTTTGTGTGTTTTTAAAATGACACTATTTTATAACTGTTTCACGTAGTTTACATTGGCCTTAACATGATTTACTGAACAGTTTAGCAGAGTAAGTTACAAAGCATTAAGGCTCTGTCACGGGTATATAAAATTTTAAGTTTTCGCGATTTGGTTATGGATGGATTAATGGATTAATAATTTGCTACTTGACAAGTACGTAATCACATTTCAGAATTTTGGAGCTATAAATTGGGAAACTTGAAGCAACTAAATAGTTGCTTCAATTTTGTGCAGGCATTCGCCACACAGACAACCATATATTTTCTGATGTGATGGCAGCGCAACATTTTTCCTCAGAATAAGGCTTTTGATTAACTTCCTAAACAGATACAAGACTCATTGGAATTCCATTTTAAAGACTTCTTGCCATAGGGCGCTTTAGCAAAGGATTCAGCCAATCCTTTCTGAAAGTGAGGTAACTTTTATAGCACACAGTGCTGTTTCACCACTGGGTGCGGCAGGCATCTTTTGGCTTTGGTAATACCACAGAGCCTACTTCATTTTGCTAGAGTTACCACCTGCAGTTATATTCATTGAGTTGCAAACTTTACCAGTTATGTTTTTCTGCTTGATTTTTAAGTGTTTTAAAGCCAAACATTGTCCCCACAACAGAAATCACTTCCCTATTGATCACACGTTCATCATCTTGTGTTGTTTGTGAGGAGTGCTTTACCTCTGAAATGTCCCTCTTCTCTGCCATCCTTACTCATGCCACTCACATGTAAACAGAGTAAAAGCCCTGCCCACTCTACTTGAATTACGCAGAGGACCAAATGTGTGTCCATTATTTACCCTGTTACCTTTAGTAATAATTTCACTGAGGTTATGAAAATGTGGCCTAATTGATACTACAGCACTCTATTTAGTAACTGTTTCTATAATGTGATCATTTAAGCAGCTTGCTGGACCATGTGCTGAATAGCTTAACTCGTGTGTATGCGTCCAGGTCTCATGAGTGTTAATGTTTGTCTTTGGTGGGTGGATGAGAATGAATGTGTGGAGAGAGGTTCTGGACTGGCTGAAAATGCTATATTACTGTACATAGAGCACTGGGACACAGGGACATTGGCTGAAAATGTACAGAGGAACCTCTGAGAACACTTTTATAAAAACTGCTATGTGTATTATTTGAATTATTTGCTGCTGTCTATATCAGTTGTTTGGTGTTTGAACTATGTAATGAATGCTTTTTTGTAATTTTGTCTTGACGTTCTGATAACTTATGGCTTGGTATCAATGAATATTACAGGATTTTAGAAACTTCATCTCAATCTGTCACATCTGTAGTATGTGTGATTTTCAGGAACAATAACTTAGACAGTTTAATGATCTGTGGTAGCCTAGCGGTTAAGGTACTGGACTATGGACCAGAAGGTCAAGGGTTCAAATCCCACTTCTGCCAAGCTGCCACTGTTGGGTCCTTAACCCACCATTGCTTAAGATTGTACCAATTGTCAGTCGCTCTGGATAAGGGCGTCTGCTAAATGCTGTAATGTGAAAATAATGCGTTACATCAGTGTTTCTCAATCCTGGTCCTGGCGCCCCCCTGCTCTGCACAATTTAGTGCTTCTCCGGTTTAAACACACCCACTTTAACTCAATAACGGGCTTGTTAACGAGCTGAGTAGTTGGATCAGGTGTGTTGGGAGCAGGAAAACACTAAAACATGCAGAGCGGTGGGGCACCAGGACCAGTATTGAGAAACACTGCATTACATGTTTCTCAAAATAATGTCCAAGTCTAATGGAGGTCTAAGAGCATTTGTTCGTTCATTCATTTATTCATTCATTCATTCATTTTCAAAGTGTGCTGATGACAAGTTCAAGTGATGATTGATTGGTATTAACAGGTCCAAAATATGCCAAGAATGCATTCCCCACACCACATTACACCACCACCACCATGCTAGACTGTTGTCACAAGACAGAATGGGTCTGTGAATTCATGCTGTTGGGATTGAATTCTGACCCTACCATCTGTCTGTCCCAACAGAAATGCCAATCATTAGACTAGGCTATGTTTTTCCAGTCTTGAAACTGTCCAGTTTTGGTGAGCCTGTGCTCACTGCAGACTCAGCTTATTGTTCTTAGGAGACAGAAATGGAACCTGATGTGATCTTCTGCTGAATGCATCCACCTTATGGTTTTATGTTTTCCAAGATGCTTTTCTGCTTGCCACAGTTGTACAGAGTTTTTATCTGAGTTACTGTAGCCAGCCTTTCTGTCAGCTCAAACCAGTTTGGCCATTCTCTGTTGACCACTCTCATCAACAATTCGTTTCTCTCCAGAGAACTGCTGCTCAGTGGAGTTTTTCTTTATTGCACCATTCTGAGTACATTCTACAGACTGTTTTGTCTGAAAGTTCCATGGGATCAGCAGCTATAGAAACACTCAAACCAGCCCATCTGGCAACAGCAAGTGATGCCACAGTTAAAATAACTGACATCACATTTTCCCCAATTCCCAGTTGGTTGATGTGAACATTACTTGAAGCTCCTGGTCATATCTGCATTAATTAGATATGACCAGGATGAACACTGCCAACACAAGATTGGCTGATTAAATAATTGCATGAAAGAATAGGTGTACAGATGTTCCTTACAAAGTCGTCAGTGTGTCAGTATATGTACATTGGTGGTTTGCTGTAGGTGTTTGCAGGCAGTGGTGTTAAATGTTTTCCCTTGTGACCAGGAATTATTATTATTATTATAAATAATAATTTTTTCCCTTTCTTTTTGTTTTTCTTCTCTTAAACCAAGTGAATGCCTACAGTGGTGCTTGATAGTTTGTGAACCCTTTAGAATTTTCTATATTTCTGCAAAAATATGACCTAAAACATCATCAGATTTTCACTCAAGTCCTAAAAGTAGATAAAGAAAACCCAGTTAAACAAATGAGACAAAAATATTATAAGAGCAAGGCGTATAATAATTGGCGAGGTCACAAAGGACCCCAGGGTAACTTCTAAGCAACTGAAGGCCTCTCTCACATTAGCTAAAGATAATGTTCAGGAGTCCACCATCAGAAGAACGCTGAACAACAATGGTGTGCATGGCAGGGTTGCAAGGAGAAAGCCACTGCTCTCCAAAAAGAACATTGCTGCTCGTCTGCAGTTTGCTAAAGATCACGTGGACAAGCCAGAAGGCTATTGGAAGAATGTTTTGTGGACAGATGAGACCAAAATATAACTTTTTGGTTTAAAAGAAAGTCATTATGTTTGGAGAAAGTAAAACAGTGCATTCCAGCATAAGAACCTTATACCATCTGTGAAACATGGTGGTGGTAGTATCATGGTTTGGGCCTGTTTTGCTGCATCTGGGCCAGGACGGCTTGCCATCATTGATGGAACAATGAATTCTGAATTATATCAGAGAATTCTAAAGGAAAATGTCAGGTCATCTGTCCATGAACTGAATCTCAAGAGAAGGTGGGTCATGCAGCAAGACAACGACCCTAAGCACACAAGTAGTTCTACCAAAGGATGATTAAAGAAGAATAAAGTTCATGTTTTGGAATGGCCAAGTCAAAGTCCTGACCTTAATCCAATCGAAATGTTGTGGAAGGACCTGAAGCGAGCAGCTAATGTGAGGAAACCCACCAACATCCCAGAGCTGAAGCTGTTCTGTACGGAGGAATGGGCTAAAATTCCTCCAAGCCGGTGTGCAGGACTGATCAACAGTTAAGGAATGTTTAGTTGCAGTTATTGCTGCCACAGGGGGGGTCACACAATACTGAAAGAAAAGGTTCACATTACTTTGCTACTCACTAATATGTAATATTGGATCATTTTCTTCAATAAATAAATGACCAAGTACAATATTTTTGTCTCATTTGTTTAACTGGGTTCTCTTTATCTACTTTTAGGACTTGTCTGAAAATCAGATGATGTTTTATATTTCTGTCATATTTATGCAGAAATATAAAAAATTCTAAAGGGTTCACAAACTTTCAAGCATCACTGTATTTTGAAAAACAAAACTGCACACAAACGGAACCTGAAGCAAAATTCAGGTTCATACCTCATAATATTTAATAATGCATATAATTTTTAGCTTTTAGTGATAGCTTGATTGGTGCTAAATCAATCTCGCAGCAGCTGCAAGGTAAATGTGTGCATTCATATGCAAACTGAGAAATGTGTTTTCGAAGTTTGCTGTGAGTCGTCCTTATAGATTCTTAGTGCTGAGTTGTGCAGTTCTAGATTTAAACCGCTATTAGTTTGCCCTTTGCCACAAGCGAAGCTCCATCTATTGGCTATTGCACAGGTATCCCAAGTAATTTCCAGCAACAGTTTAACTTTGATGAACTTTTTAGTAGATAAATGAGCAGAATGTTTTCTTTCAGAAGTGTGTTGTCCATTACTCCATTGTTGTTGTAGGTAATATGACTAAATCAAGCTTAAATTGAAAATGCAGCTTAAGTAATGATAGAATTCAGAATTCATATGTTTTCTAAATAAAGGTTATAATATAAAGGTTAACAGTAATAATAATAATTAATTTATGTAGTTCGTTTCCCATGCCCAAATTCACTTTACAATGAGAGAGAGTGAGAAAAAAAGAAAAACATGAGGTGAACAGCAAAGCGGAAGGTTTTAAGCTATGCTTTAAAGGAAGAGTGGGTAGAGCAGTCACAAAGAGATTATGCGAGATTCAGTAGTTCCAAAGTTCGGAACATCATTTTCTATTTAATCTCCTAGTACTTTGGTGATATCTAGAGCGGATGTGACGACTTGGTGTGAGGCTTCCTCAGTGTCTATACCACAATCCATTTTGTTTAGTACTATTTGCAAAGGTGAGAGTTGGTATTTATGGTTGCAACACATCTACACATCTTATGGGACTGTGGTAGCCTAGGGGTTAAGGTACTGGACCAGAAGGTCCAGGGTTGAAGTCTCGCCTCTGCCAAGCTGCCATTGTTGGGTCGTTGAGCAAGACCCTTAACCCACAATTGCTTGGTTTGTAACAGCTATAATTGCTAAAAATGATATCAGTTAAGGGCGTCTGATAAATGTCTAGATGTAGATGTAGATCTGTCCCTGGATGAATAAGCCTTATTGTCTCTGTTTCTCAGAATGTCTTGGTGCTGACATTGTCACAATGCGAGTAGTGTTTTTGGGGTCCTTTATGTAGCTGCAGTATGCAGGGAGGAGTGTGCGCTTTGACTGACAACAAGCTGAGTGTGCAGAATTAGCTAACTTTACTATGGTTCATATATCAGAGATCTACAAAACCCCAGCACCTTGTGCTTTGTCTGTGTGTGGGGAGGGTGTTTTCCAGTAGTTTATTGTTCCTGCAGAATTGGGTATATTATGACTCACCCTCAGTTTAGTCCCTGATGGCAAGCAAATACATAAGCAGTCGTATGAGATATGTGGCAGTAGGACATTAGGGGGACTATTGGGATCTTTGTAATGACTATATACCTGATCAATTGCATTAACTCAGTTAATAGTACCAGTATTCAACCGAAGATTACACTGATAAGAGTTGAAAAATGACAGGATTCTGTACCTTAAATATGTGGTTTGGAATTGTATTGAATTCTCAATTTAATTTACATTAAATATAGCTTGCTTTTGTAAGCTTATTATTTTATAAGGTTTTCTAAAAAGTGTAGGGTTTGTAATATTGATAGATGGCTTGAGGACTGTATTGTAATGGGACAACTAAACACAATACAAGGAGAACTTGCAAGGAGAAAAAAACAAAGCAGAACCAGGAGCTCAGAAAGTGTCCAATGGCAACTTGAAGGAATAACTGAAATTGCATGCGAGAGGTTGCCACAAGAAACACTGTAAATACAAAGGCACCACAAGCTCAACCACAAGAGCCAGAAACACGCAAAGAAGGGTCACAGAGGTAAATGTCAAACAAGACACTGCTACAAATCTCAAAGCATGACACCCAAGCACAAATCACAAAAATGAAACATGAGCACAAAGCAGAGAACAAGCACACTGAACCAAGTTTAGCCGACACAAAGTGAGATTCGCCATCACAAGAGCAAATGCCATGCACTGAAAGGTCAGCCAATAGATCTTTGAAAGGAAATCTGCCACAGCTGTCAATACGCTGGTGAGACAGGCTACCTCCTGGACTCTGTTTCATGAAGGTTGGTGCAGCCATGGCCATCCAAACAACTCCTGACATTATGATGATATTTTGGATAATACAGTGGACAATAAGTAAGAATTACACTACATTTGAGTTTGCTATCTGTAATATGAAAACACTGACACTTTATCTCAGGGCTGCTTTTCTCCCTGGTAGAAGCTTTTATATTGATACTTGGACACTTTAATAAATATACAGTGGTGCTTGAAAGTTTGTGAACCCTTTAGAATTTTCTATATTTCTGCATAAATATAATCTAAAAAATCTTCATATTTTTTACACCAGTCCTAAAAGTAGATAAAGCGAACCCAGTTAAACAAATGAGACAAAAATATTATACTTGGTCATTTATTTATTGAGGAAAATGATCCAATATTACATATTAGTGAGTGGCAAAAGTATGTGAACCTTTGCTTTCAGTATCTGGTATGACCCAATTGCTGCAACTAAACGTTTCCTGTAACTGTTGATCAGTCCTGCACATCGGCTTGGAGGAATTTTAGCCCATTCCTCCGTACAGAACAGCTTCAACTCTGGGATGTTGGTGGGTTTCCTCACATTAACTGCTTGTTTCAGGCCCTTCCACAACATTTCGATTGGATGGAGGTCAGGACTTTGACTTAGCCATTCCAAAATATTAACTTTATTCTTCTTTAACCATTCTTTGGTAGAACAACTTGTGTGCTTAGGGTCGTTGTCTTGCTGCATGACCCACCTTCTCTTGAGATTCAGTTCATAGACAGATGTCCTGACATTTAGAATTCTCTGATATAATTCAGAATCCACTCTTCCATCAATGATGGCAAGTCGTTCTGACCCAGATACAGTAAAACAGGCCCAAACCATGATACTACCACCAGCATGTTTCACAGATGGGATAAGTTTCTTATGCTGGAATGCAGTTTTTGTTTGTCCAAACATAACGCTTTTCCTTTAAACCAAAAAGTTCTATTTTGGTCTCATCTGCCCACAAAACATTCTTCCAGTAGCCTTCTAGCTTGTCCATGTGATCTTTAGCAAACTGCAGACGAGCAACAATGTTCTTTTTGGAGAGCAGTGGCTTTCTCCTTGCAACTCTGCCTGTCGTTGTTGCTGAACACCATTATTGTTCAATTTTCTCATAATGGTGATCTCATGAACATTAACATTAGCCAATGTGAGAGAGGCCTGCAGTTGCTTAGAAGTTACCCTGGGGTCCTTTGTGACCTCACCAACTTTTACACTCCTTGCTGTTGGAGTGATCATTGTTGTTCGACCACTCCTGGGGAGGGTAACAAAGGTCTTGAATTTCTTCCATTTGTACACAATCTGTCTGACTGTGGATTGGTGGAGTCCAAACTCTTTAGAGATGGTTTTGTAACCTTCTCCAGCCTGATGAGCATCAACAGCTCTTTTTCTGAGGTCCTCAGAAATCTTCTTTGTTCGTGTCATGATACACTTCCACAAACATGATGTGAAGAGCAGACTTTGATAGATCCCTGGTCTTTAAATATAACAGGGTGCCCACTCACACCTGATTGGCATCCCATTGATTGAAAACATGTGACTCTAATTTCACTTTCAACTGCTAATCCTAGAGGTTCACATACTTTTGCCACTCACTAATATGTAATATTGGATCATTTTCCTCAATAAATAAATGATATAATATAATATTTTTGTCTCATTTGTTTAACTGGGTTCGCTTTATCTACTTTTAGGAGTTGTGTGAAAATCTGATGATGTTTTCTGCATATTTATGCAGAAATATAGACAATTCTAAAGGGTTTACAAACTTTCAAGCACCACTGTAGAGCTTCTCTGCTTAGCTTAAGGTAAAATACTACTGGAGGTAGAGTGGAGGGAGGCATTTTTAAACCCTTGTATTGTAACCTCTTTGTGAAATTGACTCCAATGAGTTCTTTCACCAATGGTGATACTCACTTTTGTTGTTGCATTTCTTAGCTAATCTTTAATTCCCTTCACAGCTAAGAAGCCCCGTTCAACAGGGTCCATTGATACATATGCTTATAAGAGACTACAGAAACTTTCAACTTTTCAGTGGAATCCTGCAAGAAATAAAAACCTAATTTCAGCTGAAACATGTTTAACCATTGTTTGCAAGAAGTGCTTTGCTGTATGAGCTGAAAATCTTATGGTCCAATTATATAATTAAAGAAAGTCTCTTGTGATCTGTAATCAAAGTACTGATTTGTGCTGCAACGTTGTGCAACAGAAACTACATTTCACTGCTGTGAAGCTATTCCTAGTCTGGTTATGGTTATGTTGTCCTACTGAATTATGAAAGGTTTCTTATTAAAAAGAAACCTTAAACCAGCTTCACAACACAATTAGATTTGCTTGCAGGTACCATTCTAAAACTAGAATATGTGCCGACAGTGCTTTTATTAAAACATACGCTAAATCAGTGTGGACTTCTAATGTTTCACCATATTTTAATGTGAATAATTTGATTGGAGGGACAGCAGAGTGGCTCAGTGGTAATTACCTTTCCTTCGGGGCACTCCTTGTAAGACATGTTAGGTCAGGTGGAATCTCTAAAGTGTCCCAGTGTTGTGCGAGTGAATGTGCCCTGTCTAGGGTTGTTCCTGCCTTGTGCCCTATGCTGCCAGCTAGGCACTGGCTTTCCACAACCCTGTTCCGGATCAAACGGATGCAGTGGGGCAAAAAAGTATTTAGTCAGCCACTGATTGTGCAAGTTCTTCTACTTAGAAAGATGAAAGAGGTCTGTAATTTTCATCATAGGTACCAAATGAGAAACAAATTCAGGAAATCATATTGTAGGATTTTTTAAGAATTTAATTGTAAATTATGGTGGAAAATAAATATTTGGTCAATAACAAAAGTTCAGCTCAATACTTTGTAACATAACCTTTGTTGGCAATGACAGAAGTCAAACGTTTCCTGCAAGTCTTCACCAGGTTTGCACACACTGTAGCTGGTATTTTGGCCCATTCCTCCATGCAGATCTCCTCCAGAGCAGTGATGTTTTGGGACTGTCTCTGGGCAACACAGGCTTTCAACTCCCTCCACGCCTGTCGCTGCAGGATCTTAGTCCATCTCAGCGTAGTGTGTTACTGATGGTAGCCTTTGTTACTTTGGTCCCAGCTCTCTGCAGGTCATTCATCAGGTCCCTCTGTGTAGTTTTGGGATTTTTGCTCACCGTTCTCATGATCATTCTGACCCCACAGGATGAGATCTTGCGTGGAGCCCCAGATCGAGGGAGACTGTCAGTGGTCTTGTATGTCTTCCATGTTCTTACTGTTGCTCCCACAGTTGATTTATTCACACCAACCTGCTTGCCTATTGTATATTCACTCTTCCCAGCCTGCTGCAGGTCTACAATTTTATTCCTGGTGTCCTTCGACAGCTCTTTGGTCTTGGCCATGGTTGAGTTTGGAGACTGACTGTTTGAAACTGTGGACAGTTGTCTTTTACACAGATAATGAGGTCAAACAGATGCCATTAATATAGGTAACGAGTGGAGGACAAAAGTTACAGGTCTGTGAGAGCCAGAAATGTTGCTTGTTTGTGGGTGACCAAATACTTATTTTCCACCATGATTTACAATTAAATTCTTTAAAAATCCTACAATGTGATTTCCTTGATTTTTTTTTCTCATTTTGTCTCTCATAGATGAAGTGTACCTATGATGAAAATTACAGACCTCCCTCATCTTTCTAAGTAGGAGAACTTGCACAATCAGTGGCTGACTAAATACATTTGTGTCTCACTGTAAGAAAGTGAATTAATGAAGTCATGTACATGTAAGTAAGTACATTATGGATGTAAAGCCATTGTAGGGCTTCTGACAATTTCTTCCAGACCTTTTGTTCTATCGTTGACTCATTTGTGTTGCTGCTGCACTGGTGAGCTTTCACTTACCCGCGCCCCTTCACTCAGAATAATTTAACAATTCTACTTACGTAGTAAGCAGGTCAATTGAGTGCTTAAAATAAATCTTTATGAGAATCTTCAGTGTCAAGAGCTTCCCATTCTGAATCTGTTTTAACAATAGGCTCTCTAGCAGCTCAACTTCAGGTCTTTAATTTCTCTGCAGAGCTAAAACGGTCTAGTTCAATGTTGACTCTGAATCATTTAAACAAGTGCATATTAGACACGTTGATAGATACCTCCCGGCGTAGAGTAGATGGATTGGGATGCTGGAGCTGTATTCTCATGAGGCAGACAGTCAGCGTTCACTCTACTGATCTTGAGGAGGAGGGATGCTCTGTGCTCTCAGCATCAGCAGCAGCATCCTTTCTCTCTTTCTCTTGCTCTCTCACGCTTTCTCACTGCCGAACTCTCTGTCTGAAAGGCAGTTGTGTGGTGCGGTGTGGCTGTGGCCAGCCCGAGCTGTGCCACGCGCTCCTGCTAGAATCATGTGTGTGTCGGCTATTATTGCACGTAATCGCGCAGAGGAGCGCTCCAGTCTGTTTACGTGTGTTCTGCCTGTGCCTTAGCATTATTCTCCTCTTTATTCAACCTTCCAGTCTGGCTAAATAAGTGACAATGAATGGGCGTCTTGGTTGAGGCATTCGGCTTGCAATGGATTGCCTGTGTATTGTCACAACGAAGGTAAGGAATGGCACGAAACTGGCTTTACAGAAATATGAGTGAGAGTGAGTGATGCAGAGAGTTGAAGGGAAGAAACTCATTGTGATCTTATGTTGTGTGAATTTTTCATAAGAGAGGAAAACAGAAATAAAAAATTTATGTTTTCTTCGCTTTTGAAATCAGATGTTCTGAAGTGAGATCAAGCACTGGTTATGTCGTCTATTTGCCGGAGAATCCTCTTTCCTTTAATTTGTATCTATTGATGAGTGTATTTTGTGTGTGCGTGTGTGTGGATCTCTGGGTTGCTGCCTTGCCTCTGTGATGGGTGGAGCCTAGAGAAAACTTTTGATATTTTTCTGCTCATATTCACTTTTGTGTGTTCACGCTGCAGGTATAAGAGGCCAAAATCAGATTTTTTTCTAATATGAGACACAGATTTGTGCGAAAGCAGAAATTACATACGAATCTTAGATATTCTGGTTAATTCCACTTTCATATCTGAAATCTGATGTGTGTATACTCTGTGGTAATTCAACTCCATGGCTGTGTTCAAGACTGTGGGACTGTGGTAGCCTGGCGGTTAAGGTACTAGACTATGGACCAAAAGGTCCAAGGTTCAAATCTCACCTCTGCCAAGCTGCCACTGTTGGGTCCTTGAGCAAGGCCCTTAACCCACAATTGCTTGGATTGTAAGACTGTACCAATTGTAAGTCGCTCTGGATAAGGGCGTCTGCTAAATGCTGTAAATAGAAATAGAAATAAGACAGGCAGGATACAGGTGCTCCCCTATTTACGATGGGGATACATTCTGATAAGCCCATCACAAGTTGAATGTATCTTAAACCGATGTGTTTAATATTTTGACCAGAAAAACTTGTCTCGGTACTTGATGTGCTTGCCAAAACTTGTTTGAGGCAAGCCGCGTGACTCGTTTCAACCATAACTCGATTCACGATTCAGTACACAGTGATTCAGATTCACAATACCCTTTGCTTAGTGAAGATCTCCGCTAATGTTGTTTTTCTTTATTTTTTACATCTACAAACCTGTATTCTTAGTGCAAATAAGTCCATGGTTTCTAAAAAGGGTTGTATTGACTGTCAACTGAAAGGAAAACTGGAATGTGATGCTCCAGAACACAGAGACAGGCTGCAGTTAGCATTAGCAGCTATGGTAGCACCCAGAGTACAGTACTCACTAAATTACATGACATTTTTCAACACTTTATTATAAAATAAGCTTTGTGCAAAAAATCTGCAAATGATTTTGGCCAACTGTAGGTTAATGTAAGTGTTTTAAACATTAACTTACTTATCATCACTTATCATAGTATCCTTTCCATATCTCCGCTATGATATATAGATCGCTCTACCAAACACTGAGTTCATTATACATTTAACTTATGATAGATTTGTCGGAACATGTCCCCTTCGTAAATCGGGGAGCACCTGTTCAATACAACTCCATTAATGCATAGAATGCCTTATACTCGTTGTACTCCTCGTTTTCGGTTCTGGACAAGCCTTCTGGAATGAATTAACAACGAGAACCGAAGTACCACTGTATATATCACAGCGTAGATTATCTTAAACATGCTTAAAAAACTTACCTTAACCTACGGTTGGGCAAACCATTAACAAAGTTTACTTTATAATAAAGTATATAAATACAATACAAAATGCTTATGCTGCCTTCAAGTGGTGTCGGAAATATCGTATTTACGAGATGAGATCACGTAAACGTCACCCCAATGTCGCATTTACCAGTGGGAAACTCGGATTTTTCGATAAGCCCCAACTTTCCGAGTTGGGGGCGTGTCAGTAACGAAACGTCATGGCGGCTGCCGGCATGGATGCTGCTACTACAGTAAACGTAAAGTTTTTACTTTACTAACAGTAGTTTTGCATGTTAACTGTACAGTTTAAGCTACTGTACATTTTGTCCAACTTGCACTAATGTTAATGAGGAATTACAACAAAATAATATTATATAATATAAAATATTACTCATCTAATTCGTGTCCTGTTCGCTTCATTCTCTTCAAGTAAGGCTAAATAAACTTGCTGGTTTTGCCTATACGAAAATAGAAGTAGTACAAACAAAAGTTTTCTTTTAGCGTCACCTCCCGACAAAAAAACACTTGAACGTACATCATGTCGTAAGTACCACCTCTGAACTCGTGAGTAGGAACTTCCGAGGACGACTTGAAGGCAGCATAAGTCTATTGGTGCTGCTGCTCAGCTCAGTTAGCTGGATGCTGCCTGTATGCCCAGCATCTTCAGGAGAGTATCATACTATGTATTGCTTGCAAAATTCAAAATTAAGAATGCCGTTTCTGTTTCTAGTATTTCTAGTATTCTAGTATATCTAGCATTTATGTATATTATCGGATTCCCATAGTAAAGTCGAAAAAATAAAAATTAACCGCAAATCGGGGCGGGGTGCACTTGTATATTGGATTTAAACTGGGCAGATTTTGTCTGAACAGCTGAAAACAACATGAAATCTGACTTTTACCCACTGGATTCAAACCACATTTGTCATCTCAACATCAGATAATTGTGACGACAACAACAACAACATGACGTGAAGCATGATGTACTACCTGGCTGGATTATTGAAAAGGTGCCAGGTTTTCTGTCTATATGAGGGGACACATCTGCTCCATCTAATTTAAGCCAACTTAATTTTAAGTCATATTTGAAGGATGAATGGGTCTAGGCCAGCAGTGCCAGCACAGAATAAGTCATTGGAAACAAAGCAAAAGTAATTCAACTGTACTAATTTAACAGATACACTGTAATCCAATGTAGAAACTCAGTGTTTATACCCCTGACTTTGTTACTCCTGCTCCACTAGTCAGTGCATACTTGCCTACATCATCACCATAGCAACAAGGATTCACCAGTGAAAGTGACTGCAGTCCGAACTGATAAATCGGATTTTGTCTCTTGTAATGTGTGCAGTGTGGACACTCAAATTTGAGAAAGAAATCTGATTTGCCCAACAGTCTGAGCGTAGTCAGTATGTTCATGTGTCTTTTACACCTACTTAGAACAGTGATTGTTAGTCATCAGTTGTGATTAGGGCTCTCGGGTTCTTTTATTCCATTAACATTTCAGTTATTTCATAGATTACTTTCAAATGGTTACCACACATCAAGTATTAAAATGATAAAGCAGTGGATGTTAAAATTATGGTGTTTTCATATGCAGAAAAGGAGATGAAGACATTTGTATATTAAATATTATTCTTGGTAATTTATTTGTTGATAAAAACAATCCAATAATGGGGGGGCACGGTGGCACATCGGTTAGTGTGGTCGCCTCACAGCACCAGTATCCCCGGTTCACTCTCAGCATTTAGCAGACGCCCTTATCCAGAGCGACTTACAGTTGATTCAGTCTTACAATCCAAGAAATGGGTTAAGGGCCTTGTTCAAGGACCCAACAGTGGCAGCTTGGCAGATGTGGGATTTGAACCCTGGACCTTCTTGTCCATAGTCCAGTACCTTAACCGCTAGGCTACCACAGTCCCACACACTCTCGACCTTAGACTGTGTGGAGTTTGTCCTCCCCATGTCCACATGGGGGGTACTTCCAGGTGCTCCAGTTTCCTCCCATATTCCAAAGTCATGTGTGTTAGGCTAATTAATGTTTTTGAAGTGCTTTGAAGTAATTAGTGTTTGACTGTGTGTATGAGTGTTCCTGCGACCCTGACCAGGATTATCTGGATAAGAAAATGAATGAATGATCCAATATTACATATTTGTGAGTGGCAAGATAAGCCCCTTGTGCAGCAATAATGGCAAATAAATGTTTCTGGGAACTGTTGATCAGTCCTGCACTTCAGTTAGGAAGACTTGTAGCCCATGCTTCTTTGTAGCTTCAACACAACATTTCTGTTGGGTTAAAGTCAGGATGTTGATTGGCCATTCCAAAACATTAACTTAATTCTGTTTTACTATTGTTTGGTAGAAAGACTTTCTCTTGTCTGGACATTTTCCATTGAAATTTGCTGGTGTAATTCAGAATTCATTGCTCCTTCAATGATGTCAAGCTGTAGTGTCCCAAATACGTTAAAACATGCCCAAACCATGTTACTATGATAAGCATGATAATGTTCCTGTAATGGAGGTATGTCTACAGATATAACACTTTCTCGTTTAGACAAAAAGTGCTATTTATTCATCCATCCAAAAACATTTTTCTAATATCATTCAGACTTGTCCATGATATCTTCAACAATTGCAGATGGACAGCAGTGTTCTTTTTAGAGATCAGTGACTTAGAGATAGTGATAGTGATTTTAGAGATTCATGAACTGTACCAATGTGAGTGCCAATGTGATAATCTGACCTCATATACTATTACAGCTTTGCTCTTGCAGAGATCTTAGATTGTCAGTCACTCCTGAGGAGAGTAACAGTGGTCTTGTATTTCCTCCATTTGTACATAATATTTCTGACTGACTGACCTATTGAGATTGCACTCTTTAGAGATGTTTTGAACCTTTTCCAGTCTGATGAGGCTCACAGAATACATCTTTGTTCTGACCGTGATACACTTCCACAGACGTGTTGTTCTGATCAGACTTTGATAGATCCCTGTGCAATACAACAGGGCGGCCAGTCACACCTGACTGTTATCCCACTGGTTGACTGTACGTTCACCTTCAAATTAACTACTAATACTGGAGGTTTGCTTAATTTTGCCACCAATTTTCCACAATCAGTAAAAGACTACCGTATTTTTCGGACCATAAGGCGCACTTAAAATCCTTTAACTTTCTCAAAAATCGACAGTGCTCCTTTAAATGTGGTGCGTCTAATGTATGAATTAATTCTGGTTGTGCTTCCTGACCAAGAACCGATTGTAGATGGTACATGGCGCTCATAAATCTGTCAAAATGTTTTAGCACGGCCTTGGTAAATTACGGAGCTTACGGCCACCGTAGTCCGCAGCATAGCGGAGTAATACGGTATGTGCTTCAGCATTAGGATACGTGCATTCATTCATTTATTTTTGAAGCGGATTTCAAACTCAACGCTATCAGTCACGCAGTACAACATGGACATAGAGCAGCTGCGAGAGAATTCAACATTAACGAATCAGTGATACGGAAGTGGAGGAAGCAAGAAGATGCCCTGCGCCAGGTAGACCAAACTGAGCTTCCGACGGAACTTAAGAGTTTTGTTTCGTTTCATGCGTCTTATAACCCGGTGCGCTTTATGTATGAAAATATACCCGTTAGCAGCCGATCATTGATATTGCGTCTTATAATCTGGTGCGTTTTGTGGTCCGAAAAATACGGTAAGTATAATATTTTTACCTCATTTGTTTAATAGCGTTCTTGTTATCTACATTTTGGGCTTGTGTCAAAATCTGGTGATGAATTGGGTAAATAATAAATTGACTTATCATACGTATTGTACATTTCATGGGGCTATTTCACACTTTTATTTTGGAGTTCACATAAAATATATTTTTAAACCGTATTATTATCATGGGGATCCCTGTTCCAATTATAGTAATAACTTCACTTCAAGTGGACCATTGTGTGTTCTGGACAATTCCATTATTCTGCATTTTGATTCAGTTATCTGGCTATATGCGTGCTCTGTGTGATGCAGGATAATGGTAGCTATCCTATCTGCATGTGTAATCTGGCGTGCAGTGTGATACTGTACTAAAGTTTCTAACGTGCCCTTTGTGTGTGAGTGTGTGTATGAGTGTGCGGGTGTATGTGCCCTACGATGGATTGGCTCGCTAGCTAGACGTCGGCTTTCCTGCGACCCTGATCAGCATTAAGAGGATAAGACGATGAATGAAATTATGAATGAATGATCAAATATTACATATCTGAGTGGCAAGATATGTCCTTGTGCAGCAATAACAGCAATGGAGTCCATGCAAATGTGTTTTAAACCATAGGATGATCCTGGGGATCCCTGTTCTAATTATAGTAATAATGTCTGGGTTTCACTTCAAGTGGACCATTGTGTGTTATTATGTCCATTATTCTGGCTTTTGATGAAGTTATCTGGCTTTTTTGTGCTCTGTGTGAGGCAGGATAGAGGTAGCTATGATATATCTGAATGTGTAATTTGGGGTGCAGTGTGATACTACAAGAATTATTTATGAAATGTTGTATTTAATACCTACTGAATATTACCGCAGTCTATCTAGTTTTTCTTCCCACTGCTTGGCCATCTTGAAACCGTAGATTTGATTGTTTATTCATGTGATTTGAGTTTGGTATAAGGATTGCTGTCTTGATGGCAACTCAAACCTGCAAAGTCCTGTGCTGTGCATTCCTAATCTGCTGCCACTCCAGCTGAAGGAATTATTAATGCAGCTTTTTAGTATTGTACTGTGCCAAGAGTTCATGCCAGTTCTTTTGTAGTTTAACATCAAACAGTTGTGAAGGTTTTTGGAGGTTGTAGCATCTTCCAGAAATACAGCTTTGTGTGTTACGTCAGCTTCGGGGTACGCTTCCCGGCTTGTGATGGGGAGAAATTAATTGTGTTTATGTTGCATTAAATTATTTAAAAATACAGCTCTTCACCTGTTACTAGTGTTGCAGCTGAGAATTGCTGCTGATGTTGACTCTGTCACCCACACTCAGCTGAGCCCACAGCAGGCAGCCCAGTTACTGTCAGTCTTAGTCAGCAGGCCAGCTATAGATTGAAGGATGGGAGTTCAGAGGCAGGGATCAAAAGCACATCTGCTACTCTCTAAAATGTGTTTTTTTTCCATTAAAATGTTGGTTTGACCTTGTAGTAGGGGTGGGTGTTATGACAGTTTTACATGTGACAGCCCCCACAATGTGCCTTAACAGAGAGATCACGAAAACCATTAAACAAATCATTGCTCTTGCTGAAAATGCTCACTTTCTCATACATGGCCCCCCAACTATGGAATAAACTTCCCACTTTAGTTCGAGACTCAGACACTCTACAAATTTTTAAGTCTAGGCTAAAGACATACCTATTTACACAGGCTTTTGACTAGATTTAGACCAGGATGCATTGGCCGGTACTAGTGATTATTGGTCTTGTTAGACTTCAGAAACATATTTGGGTTTTTTGTATTATTGTTATAATAATATTTGTGGGCACCAAGATAGTGATTATATTTTACATTTTTAAATTGTTTGCCATTACCGTATTTTTGGGACCATAAGGCGCACTTAAAATCCTTGAATTTTCTCAAAAATCGACAGTGCGCCTTAAAATGCGGTGCGTCTAATGAATGAATTAATTCTGGTTGTGCTTTCTGACCTACAACCGATTGTAGATGGTACACGGCGCTCATAAATCTGTCAAAATGTTTTAGCACGGCCTTGGTAAGTTACGAAGCTTACAGCAACCGTAGTGCGCAGCATCGCGGAGTAATACGGTATGTGCTTCAGCATTAGGGTACGTGCATTCATTCATTCATTTTCGAAGCGGATTTCAAACACAACGCTATCAGTCACGCAGTACAACATGGTCATAGAGCAGCTGTGAGAGAATTCAACATTAACGAATCAATGGTACGGAAGTGGAGGAAGCAAGAAGACGCCCTGCGCCAGGTAAAGACCAAACTGAGCTTCCGAGGGAACTTAAGAGTTTTATTTCATTTAATGGGCCTTATAACCCGGTGCGCTTTATGTATGAAAATAGATCCGTTAGCAGTTGATCATTGATATCGCGTCTTATAACCCGGTGCGCTTTATAGCCCGGAAAATACGGTATTTTTGTACTATTATCTCATTATTCTGCTAGATTTTGCTTATCAGTAGAGCGATGTGAGAAATTGAATTAAATACCAACATGCAAATGAATCATGATAAATATTGTGGATTGTGATCCAGCCTGAAAAACGTGATGTTTTTGCCCACTAGATTGCCCACTCATACTTTGTAGGTGTACAGTTGCTCATGTAGCCTCTGTTGTTATACATAATTTATTATCCTACCTACAACTCATCCACCAATGGAAAGGGATCATTATAGGACCACCACTTACAGCACAGCACTGACACGTACATAGTAGTGACATGTTAGTGTGTGCTGGTTAAAAAGAAACTGCACTCTGATGAAGAGCTAGAGCAGTGTTTCTCAATCCTGGCCCTGCTCTGCATGTTTTAGTGTTTTCTTGCTCCCAACACACCTGATCCAACTACTGAGCTCATTAACAAGCCCGTTATTGAGTTAAAGTGGGTGTGTTTAAACAGGAGAAGCACTAAATTGTGCAGAGCGGTGGGTCGCCAGGACCAGGATTGAGAAACACTGAGCTAGAGGAACATTCAGAGCTAGAGAGCTTTCATGTATGTCTTGTTTAATAGTTTTGACACAGTCCTTGAACTTTTCTGGTTTGATGTCAATGCAGTGTGCAAAAACACAATCTGTTTTCATCAGCTGTTAATGTTTTCTGGTTCATTCATTGAGTTCAAAGAGCGGTTTGGTTACTTGATACAAATGAATGCATTTGACAGAGCTACAGTATGTCAGTACTCCAGTGTATCTGGGAAGGAAGGATCAAATGAAATTTATGAAGAGAGTTTAAGGGGTAAAGCAGGAGAGAACCAAAGGAAACAGAGCAATCTTTTATAAAATAAGAAATAGATGTAACATAGGGGTGGACTCATTTTGTCCTTTTGGAACATAACTGATGGAATTTGATTCAATTCAGCCACAAAAGCTTCAGTGAGTTGTGACACTGTGGTTGTGTGATCAAACCTGGTTTGTACAATGGTTGGTGTTCAGAAAACCATTTCTTTATGGACATATTTAAATGCATGGGTGGCATTGTGATGCTGAGCAGAAAAGAGCCTAAAAATTTCCAACAATTTCTGTACTGTAATTTCATGTAATTGTGTGCTGTTTTTAATTGTTCCCTTCATTGGAACTAAAAGCCTGAATCCAAGCAATGAAAATGTTGTTTTAATATCCTTGTCACATTCACTCAGGAAAGAGACGGAAGCAAGGGCAGTATAATCCTTCACTGGCAGGCTCAATGTGAAAGCAAAACAAGTCCAATGCACAATCTGAGGTGTAGTCAAGAAACGAGTGAGGGGTCAACTGAGGCACAAACTTGATATCAAAGGCAAGCACAGATACGTAATCCAAAAACGAGAACATCATCAGTAATCTGTAAAGGCAATCAATAATACACACATCATGTGGTAACGCTAGGTAAAGGGCACGCTAGGCTTTGCAGGGTAAATTGTAATCAGGTGTTCCTAGTGTTTGTAGTGTTTGTGGTCTGTTGCGTTATGTCATTTGTCGCCTGCACTTTCCCGACAGTCCTCATCAGATCTTGGGCTTTAGAATGTGCACCCAGAGTTTAACATATCTGGAAAATCTTGAGCCTCAGTTGTTATTAAGATTATTTAGCATGTACTAAAATTTTTGGCTTACATACATGCTTACTGGAACCTTAAATATCCAAGCCCATATATAATGAATCTGTGAGCATTATATGTCTGCTTCAGTGTAAAGTCCGTAAAGATGTCAGATGTTAGGAAGTTAATGAGATATTAGGTATAGACAAATTGGTGTTGATAAACAAGAAGAAAAAAAGCATTTTGTTTGTGTAATGATTGGATCATTTTGGCAACCATTTGAGCATCAGTGGTCAAAGTTTTGTGTGTATTACACTATATAGAAAGTGTGTATTTGTGTACATTACACTATGTAGTTGTGGATACCCAAAACATTTACATCCAAAACATGGGTATTAGCATGGAGTTTGCACAACACATTTGCTGCTACAACACTCTTTGTTGCCTAAAAGGGCTTTTAGATTTTGGAACATGACTGTGAGGTTGTCTTCTGGTGTAAGCCCTGGCTCACTTTTGTCATTCGAGTGCAAGGTGTTTGATGGAGTTGAGGTCAAGGTTCTGTGAAAGCCAGCTAAGTTCTCAAATTTATCAAATCAATTCTCTATGGACTTTAAGGACAGCAGGGTAGAACGTTGATGAACTGACTTGTTGGAAGCAGAAACCTAAAATATTGAGAGTCAGTAGGTATTCAGTAAGTCAAGTCAAGTCAAGTCAGATCTATTTATAAAGCGCTTTTTACAATGGAGCATTGTCTCAAAGCAACTTTACAAGTTTAGATTATCTCCTAATAACTACGTCCATTCCCAGATTGAGCAAGCCTAGGGCGACAGAGGCAAGGAAAAACTCCCTGAGTGTTATAGGAAGAAACTTTGGACCAAGGACCAAGACTCAAAAAGGGACCCAACCTCCTTGGGCGGCGTAGATGATAAATCTAAGAGCGAAACTAAAGTCTTGGAGTCATGAAACCCTTCATACTGCCACTCTTTATCTATGAAACCAGAAATGTATACTTTAAATTATGAATTTTACAAGTGATTGTAACAAAATTGGAAATGGTGGCCACAAACTTTTGTCTGTATAGTGTAGACAGAGCGTAGATTCAAATGATAAACTAGTGTTTTAAACTACACATTTTTAACACACTTTTCGTGTGTGTGTGTGTGTGTGTGTGAGAGAGAGAGAGAGAGAGAGAGAGAGAAAAACCAAGTATAAATATTTATCTTGATGGTGATCCCAGAAGGTTAGGAACTTTGAATAGTTTTGATATTGTGGGGGCAGTTTGCTGGTCAGCACAACTTTAATTACTTGTTTATAAAACCTACAACTTTTATTTGGAAAACAAAAAAGGCTTTGGGTTACTGATTTTAAGGATTAGGATTAGGGTTAGGTGTAGCAGTCCCAAGCTACAGTAATTGTAATGTCAGTGGAAACTCCGCATAAACAGATTTACCAAGAGTCAGTCAGTCAGTCTTTCTCTCTCCCTCTGCTTGTGTGTTCGTTTGGCATATAATATAATTTTACACATTCTTAATTGTTTTTACTGCGTAAAATGACTTACTGATTGAGTTATAATTTATCATTTACATATGACTGGGAAGTCAGATTTTCAGGAGCAATTACTTTAGTGGGTTAATGGCAAATTCTCTTAGCTCATGTATAAATAATCTTGTTTATAAGCATTTATATGCTAATTGGTAATTAGAGAACCCCGTTTTTTTCCTTGCAATCATGTTTACAATAACATGTTTTCCCTGTAACTATGTAAGCATTCCTTTTCTGGTCAATAAAGCAAGCAAATTGTATTCCCCAGGTTGGTAGATTATGTTGTTGCAAAATGAAAGCTATTCAATGGCTCAGACTGACATGTAATTGAATATTTTATATTATGTTGCTCTTACTATCTTCAAAGAAGAGGTCAAGCTAGATTAACCAGGACAGAACAGCAAGCAGATGGCCCTGATGCACCGCTGGACATGTGGATAGATATGCTTATTGACAAAAAAGTAAGATTGAAATTTCAGATTGCTGCAAATCTTGCCATGCAGTGATGTAAATGATTACAGGTGTGGTCTGATTAGAAGCTGGGTCTTGCCACAAGAGGGCGGAAAAGTGCTTTTCCTGCTCTCAGAGGCTACTTTTAGGTACTGTACCTCTTGGTGAGAGATTGTTGACTGCTAGACATGCCTCTATGACATACTCGAAGACATTTTGCTCAGCTGACAGACTGATTGTCAGTTGACAGAGGATTGTTTGGACTAATTGCTCACCATCTAAGCCGTTCTGATCTAGCTGTTGGGAGGTGTGAGGAGGGGGGCTCCGTGAAGCACACAGCACACACACATGGTGACCAGGCTCTGGACAGTCCAGACAGACCACCAGTAGAAAAGATTGTTTGATCCGCTGAAAGGCACGATCAGCTACCACAGTTACGTTGTCCATCATCGAGACACAAGTGGCACCTTCACTGCACACCCCTGCCTCTGCCCGGCCCGTTTCTAGGTGCTTAGTAGAAGGACATTTGTTGTCACACTACCCTTTTACGTGTCCTAGCATTGACAGCCAGCCATGTTGTGAACGAGAAAACTGGACTTCTACGGACCAGAACCGTGTTGTCTTTAGTATCCAGGTTGTGTTTGGGATCTGATGATGGTCGGATTCAAGTATGGAGGTGAGTGCTTCAGTCTTGCCTTGACACACTGCCCCAACTGCTGGTGTGATGATCTGGGGAGTCATCGCATACGACAGTCGGTCACCTCTAGTAATGATAGTAGGATAGGTAACAGCGATATGTGCAGGACATCCTGAGGCCATGTGTTGCCTCTCATGGCAGGGCTTCCAGCTGGCATTCTTCAGCAGGATAATGCTCGCCCAAGCACAGCAAGGGTTTTCCAGGAATGTTGCAGCCAGATTGCAGCAATTCTTTGGCCTGCCTGGTTGCCAGATGTATTGTCAATCGTGCATTTATGGGATCAGCTGGAATACCAGCTTCAGCAGTCTATAAGTGTGCAGGATCTACAGGCCCAGCTGCAACATCTGTGGGCAAATGTGCTGCAGGATACCATACAGAACCTGTATGCCTCCGTGCTCAACTGGATCTTATCTTGTATCCAGACTAGAGGCTACCCAACATGGTACTAAAGCCTCCTTTCAATTGTACACTTTTCCAAAATAAACTTATCCTTTTGCTCTAATATTGTTATCACTTACATATATCATACATATAAAATTTAATTTGATTCCAACAACTCTTTCTTGGTGAGAATATTGGAGGACGACACCCGCACTGACATAAACAGAATATGCTAAACTCCACACAGTAAATAACCAGAACAATGATGAATGATGGTTTCTATTGAATGCATGTGTTATGTGTGAATTCACACTTGTTGTCCAGTAAAGCTGTTTTCTGTGTATCTTGCCGCTGGAGATGCTGTGTGTCTGTTTTCTATTTTAAGCATTTGTAAAAGTATTCATTCCCACTCAACCCCCCATTCCCGAGTCTCTCGTTCTGTCTCTCTCTCTCTCTCTCTCTCTCTCTCTCTCTCTCTCTCTCTGTCTTTCCGTGGTTCTGAGTAGACTGAGTTATGTAATGGTTTCGGTGGGTTGGTGCTGAAAGAAGTGCCTCCCACGAGTGTGTGTACTGAAAGCCCATGCGTGCGTAGCTTTGTGCAGTGTCTCAGTGCCTGGGTGCTGCCATGCCTATTTTAACTTAAAAATGATGTAATGATGTTACACCTCTGCCTAGGCAGCTATACCACACACTGCCCTCTGCTCACCTTTCATCTCTACTCCTCTTAGTTCCCACCACTCCACTTCCTCATCTTCAACATTCACATACCTATAGCATTCTGTGGCTTATTCTGTGGTTCTGGTTTTATATGCCAAACTGTAGCGAAAGTAATATGTATCCTAATATATATATAATAAATGATCTCCATCCTGGCAAAAGAAACTCCCTGACACTGGACCTCTCATTCAATATTAATGTGTCGCTGTCTATTCGACCCACGTGGCAAAGAATCTTAGTGTGAGCTTGGACAGTAACCTGAATTTTTATAACTACAACACCACCAGATTGATGCAGAGATTTTTTCTGCATGCCATCAGTAGAATATTTCTCTTTTTCTGACCAGAGA
This sequence comes from Ancistrus triradiatus, assembly GCA_025084515.1. NCBI lineage: Eukaryota > Metazoa > Chordata > Actinopteri > Siluriformes > Loricariidae > Ancistrus > Ancistrus triradiatus. The sequence continues at coordinate 64,446 of JAJAGP010000069.1, read as the reverse complement.
AGCTGCTCAGATCATACAGGCTCTCATCATTTCCAGGCTTTGTTGCTGCAATGTGCTGCATGCTGGTTTGCCTTCATGTTCCATTGCTCCTTATAGAGCATTCAGAATGCTTAAGCCCATCTGGTAACTGCTTTACTGAGATCAAACTTTAAAACGCTTGTCCTTGCCTTTCAGACCTCAAATGGTTCTGCATGGTGTTATTTGGTGTTATTTGCATGTTATTTGTGTTAGTTTTTCTGAACTACACACCTGGTACAGTGGGTTCTCTTTATCTACTTTTAGGACTTGTGTGAAAATCTGATGATGTTTTAGGTCATATTTATGCAGAAATATAGAAAATTCGAAAGGGTTCACAAACTTTCAAGCACCACTGTACGTCACTAATGGTTCGTATTTGCTGAGAAAAACCCTACTTTTAAGTAGGAGCTAAAAGTCACTATATACTGCATCCTAAGAACTACAGTCATCCCGTTTCTGCGGTGAACACGAGAGAAAGGAGGTGCTTTCTCCAACAGTTCTAAGAAAATGTTCCTCTGATGCGAAAGCGCCTTATGATAATGTCTCTTTTTATGATTTTGTATGATTCGGGTCATGTAGCTCTTAGTAGGGGTATAACAATGCAAAATGGGATGATGTATTGTTTAGTTGGATTATGTGTTTTGATTCATTCTCACTCTAATGCATGTTCATTTTTGAACACCAGAGGGCGCAGATCATACTCACAGACACGTCCAATTCTCAATGAGAATCTCAATAAGAAAGATAATTTTTTTTAAAGAAAAGCACACATTATTTTGAATTGTTATTCTTCAGAAATAAAAAAGGAATGTTTCCACTCTCTATTTGAGATATGCTAAGGCTAAAATAGCTGTTTGAGATATGCTGAAGCTAAAATAGTAATTTCTTTTTTTATTGCAGTGCATTAAAATATTTGTGCATTGTTTACACCAAAAACGGGTTGTCTTTCATCATATGTAAAGTCAATAATTGTAAGAAAATTGAGCATTGTGAGTAGAGTTACACCCCTAGCTCTTTGTGTTTGGTATTAAATATTTACATTTTCTTGGCATGTGCACTTTATTAAAGTTCATTTTAAAAGTTCTGCTGGAATCAGTGCCATCGGTTATTTCTGTTCTGTAGTTTACATTATTGTTCTGCTGTGTTTTTATCAGTAGAGTAATTGGTTTAGTAGCAAGTCAGTCTTAAAAGCAACTGAAAAATAGTGATTTGCTATCTCTGTCCAACTTTAATGTAGCCATTTTGTTAAGTAGGCAGGGTTAAATGAAACAATAATGACACCGCAGATCCTTGACATTTTAGATGCCCCTAATTATATCAGCCGATTAGTGTGCTATGTTTACGGTAGACCAACTGATGTGTGAAAAAGAGAGACTTCTCAGCAGTATGCTCCCCAGCTCATGTATTGATTGATGATCATTGTACTGCTGTTAAATATTAATGCTGCTAGTAATGCATCATATTGCAGGGAACTGATGCAGACATTGTTCATCATTGTAATCGTTATGATCCAAACTTGATGACCTTCCGAGACTTACTGATGAGATCTCAAGAATCGAAACATTTTGTGTCAATATAAAGCACATGTGCAATCATGAAATGGTATTACTGTTTAATTTCTACAAGATGTAGTTTTAATAACAGTCCTGTGAGTAAGTCTTTTGTCATGTCAAGTTAGAATAGGTTCCTCAGAGAAGGACCTCATCAAACTGTTCCCTTCCATACGGCTACTTTACTTACTTTACAGTCATTGAGACTGCACAGAATAGAGTTTTCACAGAATAGAATAGACATTGGTGTTATGTGCAGTATGTTTCCAGGAAATTAGAAAGGAAACTTGTTTGAGGAGATTCTGGTGGTCCATGTGTGGTGGCAGTTTGTTGGTTGATGGTTTGAGGGCCACAGAAATCCTATGCATTTCTGGAAATGGATACATTCCTATAATTGTAAAATTGACCAATAGAACATTAACTTTCTTGGATTGAATATTGCTGCTATATTGCATGGATTATACATTCTTGGGGACTGAATGATATAACTGTAAATAGAATTTTGCTACAATACATAGGACATTTTAATCCCCTAACCCGCCATCCAAACCACTAACCCTCTCTATCTAATGGTGCTTGGGAAAACAGCATGAGTAGATGGTGTTATGATGGTTTCTGACCTCTACCTACACACTTTCATTTTATTCACTTGTTAATTATGAGGTAATGGTTGTTTTTTCATGTTATAACATTATTGTCATACATACAAGTACTCCATCCAGACTCCATTCCCCATAATGCTTTCTGAGCAAACACCCCAAGACATTCTCCAGGATATATCTGTCTCACCTGTTCCATGTTTCCCACTCTTACTCCCAACAAGTATTTCACTTCATCCCAAGATATATGGTGTATTCAGGACAAAACATTGCTCTGCATTGAATTTTGAATTAGAATTTTATCTTTTGGTGTAGCAGGTACAATATCTACTCAGTATTTACACCCACTTATCCTGGTCAGGGTCGTGAGACAGGGTCTACTTTGAAATCACTGGATGCAAGAAGAGGTACATCTTGCTCAGGGTTTCAGGCTATCACAGGTGCACTAAACACTAAAACTTTCACATTGCAAGCCTGACTAGGTGTTGGAACCCAGTCCACCTGTGAAACTGCTGTTTCCAGCAACTGGCTTATTACCACCAGGCCACCAAGGCTGCCCACTTCAATCATCAATTATATTTTACAATGAGCAACTGAGAATTAGTAATACTAAGTACAAAAAGAAACAATTATGCAGTATGAGCATCCTGTTTTGTGCCAGAGAATCATGTGGGAATGGGAACATTCATGAGAAAAGGCATTTAGCATTATGATCTAACATAGGTCCCTTGGCATGCAGCTTTGCTGATTACAGTCACCAGGGGGTCATGCACCAAGTCATTTCAAATGACTGAGAGACTAATGTAGCAATTAGCACACATCACCAAAACAAAGGGGCTGATACACAAAATAGAGGGGATGCAGGAATCTACTGATATTCAGTGTGTAATGATAGACCAGGTGTTGGAATCCTTACCATCATTAGAAATGGCTGATTGCACTGCAAAGAAATGATAATGATGGTACAGCTGTGGAAATCATTATATATACTCTGTGTGGGTGTGTGTGTGTGTGTGTATACAATACTGAGCAAAAGTCTTATGGCCTTCTGACACCGAGTCTGATTTTTATGGATGAAAAAAAATGCATGTCAAGTTTTGGAAAAGAACACGCTTATATTATTGCTGTCCTTCAAACCGGGTCTGAAACTGACATACTGCGACACTTGTTGTTCGGATGCGTTGAAATCAGGCTGACCAATCAGGGCTCCATTGTCAGGCAGAACAGCTCATCCTGTTAGTAGCAGAGCACAAGAGCTTATATGACAAGCAACACGCTGACTATAAATACTAGTGAGCTAGTATCGACAACAGAGAGCACCGATACCATGAAGCGGTTACTGACGCACATGCATGCCACTAGATGAAACCTAACCGAAGCCAGCAGCATGTGTGGGTTTATTTCTTACTTGAGATGAGCAGACACAAAATGCCTGTTGCAAAATCTGTAACGCCGGTATTTTGAGTCGTGGCTGAAATGTAAATATAACCAATAATTAAAAAGCTTAGTAAGATTAATCCTATTTGTGCTTGTTACTGCATTATGCAAATTTGTATTTTTTTCATCGCTCTAAAACTTTTCAAACTCAACCAGTAAATACCGTATTTTCAAGGCTATAAAGCGCACCGGGTTATAAGGCGCGATATCAACGATCGGCTGCTAACGGATCTATTTTCATACATAAAGCGCACCGGGTTATAAGGCGCATGAAATGAAACAAAACTCTTAAGTTCCGTCAGAAGCTCAGTTTTGGTCTTTACCTGGCGCAGGGCGTCTTCTTGCTTCCTCCACTTCTGTACCATTGATTCGTTAATGTTGAATTCTCTCGCAGCTGCTCTATGTCCATGTTGTACTGCGTGACCAATTGAGTTTGAAATCCGCTTCGAGAATAAAATGAATGAATGCACGTACCCTAATGCTGAAGCACATACCGTATTACTCCGCTATGTTTCCTGACTACGGTGGCCGTGAGCTTCGTAACTTACAAGGCCGTGCTAAAACATTTTGACAGATTTATGAGCGCCGTGTACCATCTACAATTGGTTCTAGGTCAGAAAGCACAACCAGAATTAATTCATACATTAGACGCACCGCATTTTAAGGCGCACTGTCGATTTTTGAGAAAATTAAAGGATTTTAAGTGCGCCTTATGGTCCGAAAAATACGGTACTATTATTTTAAGCTTATTATGTTGTATTTGGGACACAGAACACTGCTTTTACCAAAATAAAGGCATGCCAATCTATAAAGTGGAACACTATGAATATCATGATTTATAGGCACCTATCGAGTAAAGTTAGATAGAGTTGGTATCGGTATCAGTACTTGGTATCGGCAGATACTTGAACATCAGGTATCGGTATCAGTATCGGAAGGAAAAAAGTGGCATCGGTGCATCCCTAATAAAAACATGGATATTAAAGAAAATATCTGGCGGAATATAGCTGAAAGGCTGGGGAATGATGTTGAAAACCTCACAGTGACAGGATGGAACCGTTTTGTTGTTTATCTAAGAGCATTTTAATCTGTTCATGCCCAAAAACACAAACTATAACTTCCTGCACTAATCTTCAGATATCTTCTATGAATATGTGAGAACTCTAGCTGACATTTTGAATATACTGCGTACTGAGTGTTTTAGCACTAAGGCCAATAATTAAGGCAGGGGATAATTAAACCATAAGCCAGGTTGTGAGCATCCTGTAAAACACCAAATGATAATTGGAGTCGTACAGTATTGGTAAAAAGGTATAAGGAAAAATAATGCAGTGCTACATATGAGAGGCACAGGAACATATCCATAATTCCTCATACCCTGACTACAGAAGTGTTTGTGTTCTTTTATGCAGTTATTAGGCACTAGGGTTCATGTACTTGGGAACTAATTTCGTCTCTGGCAGTGGCTTCAAAGCTTGCTGTTTTGTGTATTGTATCTAGTACAGTAGTCATTATAATAATCTTCAGATAGCAGTTATCTAGTTACTTTAATAGATGTAGGAAATAATGAAGAGAGCATATAAAATGCAGTAAATTAAGGGTCTGTTATTGCGTTTGGGAGCCCTTTCAAAACTGTAGTTAATGATCCTTAGTATCTCGCTTTTCTGCCTCTGTGTCAGTACTGGCAGACTGCACAAGGATAGGGCTCTCTGGAAGCTCGTAAGAAAAGGGATGGAGTTGTGACCTCACCTGTACAATGGATGTCACAGTAATCATAATACTATCGGTTATCAGAAGCTGTTATGTACTAACTGGCAGCATGGCTTTTGTTTGTGTCACGCCACACCCAAGGATGGAGACAAATGCACAAAGTCATTTAACTGGTTTATTAACATTCATGCAAACAAAGCAAGCAAGGCCAGATACTTAAAGTGAGTCTGGTAATCAGGCAGAGTTTGTGAAAGGCAGGCAGGCACACAGGCATCAGGATGAAGGCAGCAGGTGAGTCAGTAAATGAGAGTCTGAGCAGGAGGTCAAGCCAATTATCAGTCCAGAGAGAGAAGGATATGCTTGGTAAACCAAACAGATGAGTGATTATATTTCACCATTAAACTAAAGGAGCTGGGGAACTAGGGGTGGCACGATGGCTCTGTGGGTAGCACTGTCGCCTCACATTGAGAAGGTCCTGGATTCAATTCCCAGGTGGAGCGGCCTAGCTCCTTTCTGTGTGGAATCTGCATGTCCTCCCCGTGTCCGCGTGGGTTTACTCCAGGTACTCCGGTTTCCTCCCACAGTCCAAAGACATGCGTGTTAGGTTAATCGGTGTCTCCAAAGTTATCCTAGTGTGTGTATGAGTGTATGTAGCCTACGATGGATTGGCGCCCTGTCTAGGGTTGTTCCTGCCTTGTGCCCTTTGCTGCCGGCTACGCACCGGCTCTCCTGCAAAGCTGTCCAGGATCACACAGATAAGAAAGTGAATGAATGAATGAATTGAATGGGGAACTAAATAGGCAAAGATTGTTTTACGCTTTATTATAGTCATCCAGGCATGCAGGAAGGTGTTTTAAACAAGGGAGCCGTGAAAAACAGAGTAAATACAAGTGTAAAGCTCTAACTGTGTTTTAAATAAATGTACTGTGTAAAACAGAGTAAAGTGTAAAAGTCTAAAGCTGTGTGTGGTGGAGGTGTACAAACAAATCCATTAACTTTAGACTTCCTGCTATTACAGGTGCTGAATAAACAAACACTGCATGGTGGCAGTGTTAATAAAAAAAGAAAACGTATATTACATGGAATTACAAGGCACCAAACATGGCCTTGGTGTTCCTCAAGAAGTGCCTAACGAGGATCGGTACATCCGATCTGTCCAGAATCGTGCATTATGCTATCCAAATGTGTGGGAGGTGTCTCTAGTATAAAAGCCTTAGTGGGAATGTCTTTGATTGGCCTGTTGTTCAGATGTGTCCTCTTTACAAATATTACACAATTAGTAAATGAAAATATATAATCAGTGCAACTCTGCACTGTTTTAAATAAATATAACAAACCGTGTTTACCTAATTGTTTTTAAAAAATTGCAATTTTACAAGTATGTGCCGTTTAATGACTGCATTGCGTTCTGAAACAGGTCATTGTCCGAAATGATCGTAGACCGGACATTACCAAAGTCACTCAGTCTTTTATGCTACTGTCTTTTAAGAAAACTGCATGCAAACGATATGTAAATGCGTCAGAGCTGCTGCTGAAAACATGAGTGGAATCCTAACTGTTATACACACGCTAAACCTTTTGCAATTCATAGAAATTCACTATAATTATACAAATTACAGTATTGTGCTATTTTTTTATAATAATAAATACTGGAGTGCAGTAATTTGCATAGATCTCTGACAAATATACAATACAATAAATAGCCCAGATCCATTTAGAAATAAATGTAGCACAGTAAAATGAAGTGTTTCCATTATTTGATCAGATATCTGCAAGTCTACACTTAAAGAACTATAAAAATAACATTTGTCTGAGACAATAAAATCTCTTAAAGTCATTTGGTGTAAGGTCGGCATTACTGACACAGCGATCCTCCCAATCTACAGTTAGACCAAAACCGAAGTCATGGAATCACTGTCAGAAAAAAGAAATCCTATGTAGAAAAAAGATGCATCAAGATGCATCGATAATCAATTAATAATCGAATGGCTGCCCTATGAATTGTAATGTAATCGAATCGCGAATCAAATGGTATTTAACCTGAAATGTATTTTTTTAAATCACTTTCTTCAAAATGCTATACAGGTTCAACTAGTGAGGGTTGGAGCCACGGCAGTGCCCCTTTCTCGTTCCTATTTAGTACCGTATTTTTCAGACCATAAGGCGCACTTAAAATCCTTTAAGTTTCTCAAAAATCGACAGTGCGCCTTTAAATGCGGTGCGTCTAATGTATGAATTAATTCTGGTTGAGCCTTCTGACCTAGAACCGTTTGTAGATGGTACACGGCGCTCATAAATCTGTCAAAATATATTTAGCACGGCCTTGGTAAGTTACGAAGCTCACGGCCACCGTAGTGCGCAGCATAGCGGAGTAATACGGTAATGTGCTTCAGCATTAGGGTACGTGCATTCATTCATTTATTTTCGAAGCGGATTTCAAACACAACGCTATCGGTCACGCAGTACAACACGGACATAGAGCAGCTGCGAGAGAATTCAACATTAACGAATCAATGATACGGAAGTGGAGGAAGCAAGAAGGACGCCCTGCACCAGGTAAAGACCAAACTGAGCTTCTGACGGAACTTAAGAGTTTTGTTTCATTTAATGCGCCTTATAACCCGGTGCACTTTATGTATGAAAATATACCTGTTAGCAGCCGATCGTTGATAAAGCGTCTTATAATCCGGTGTGCTTTTTGGTCCGAAAAATATGGTAATCTCATCTTCTCTTTTATCTCCTGTTCTCTCTCCTAAGTCACACTATCTTGGGATCCTTATTTACATTTGCTATCTTGGGTCAGTGCTAATGTTAAATGTGTGTATTTTCAGTATGTTGCCTGTAGGGCTGTGTCTATATTTGCCATTGCATAGTTCATAACCCTGCATGGGAAACACATAGTCGGTGCTACTATATTCTACGGTGCGAGTTTCAGCTACGATATGGACAACACTTGCCTCAAAAAATCCTCTTTGCTTTTTTGAGAAACTGAAGAGAAGAAGTAAAAGGTCATGTACATGTTTCTGGCCTGTGTTTCTGCCACAGCACAAAAACTGTGCAAGATTAGGGGCTGTATATAGAAAAGTACACATTTGACCATCATTGCTGGCATTTTTAAATGACGCTGCAGCTAATAAAACCCACTGAATTGACACAAATTCCTTTAAAACTCTGTAGTGCAGTGACCGGGGCTAAAGAGCCGAGGGCAACTCCAGCTGCCATGTTTTTTTCTGTGTCATTTCATCTGTCAGGCTTGTGTGAAAGGTATTTGATTAGAGACCATCTGGATTGTTGAGCTGGAAGTAATCTTGAGTCTATAGAAATTGTTTGACTTTAATACATACAGTGCTATAACATTGATGAGAGCTCTAGTGATGAATTGTGCTCGGGCATGAAGTGTGAGGTAAATGGCCAGAAATCTTATATAAGTGAGGCCAAACATACGCATATGACCTTTGGAGCCTGTGTGACTCAACCTCTCACCAAAAGATGCCTCTAGGTGGAGATATATTTATACTTTAAATATTTTGACTTCACTGCAGAAGTGTCCTGTTTACAAAATTTTGGCTTTAAACATGCTGACACTTTCTATTTCTGTCTGTTTTTGAGCCTTGCATGTGTCACAGGCAAGAGAGAGCACTGGTGTGGGCAAAGATGCCACTGACATTTACCGAAGTGTAAGGTGTATGGTCAACACCAGCAGTGCCCACGCACACTTACCTAATGGCTACAGGAGAGAAAGATGACATACAGCTTCACCTGGCTCAATAGTCTGAACTCTTTGAAGGATTTTTTTTTTACAATATTTTATTTTTAGTAGTAAATTTTGAATCCACTGGCTACACTCTTTTCTCCCAGGCTAGATTTGCAAAGGACTGTCTTTTATTTATCCTGCGCCCACCCGCTCTCAGTGGCATTCTTGACTTCTCCCACCCACTCCCAGAAAACCTTGGACTATCCTGCCAATTATTTCCGTTTGTACCCACTCACAATATTTTTTAACGAACCCAGTTGGTCCAACGGTTTATATGTACATATGATATATAAAATAACACAATATTGACTCACTTGTTAGGATTCCTGTGCTCCATACGACCCCCTGAGCACAAACATGTAATGATTAAATATGGACTCATTGACAAAAAAAACATAACGAACCCAGATAGAAATGTTGGATTGCTGCCTTTGTTTGCAGTGGTGTCATGAACGAGAAACCTGGACTGCTATGGACTGTAACCATGTCATTTAGTAACGAATCCAGGTTCTGTGTGGGATCCAACGACAGTTGAGTGTGGAGGCCTTGTGGTAAGTGCTTTAATCCTGCCTTTAGTGTGGAGCAACACACTTCCAGTCTGGTGTGATGGTCTGGGAAGCCATTGTATTCGACAGTCGGTAACTCATAAAAGTGATACAAGGGACACTAACAACTCAGCGATATGTGCTGAGCCACTTGTTGCCTGTCAGAAATGTGCTGCCTTTCTTCCCAGGAATGTAACTGCCAGATTGCAACACTTCCATGGCCTGCCAGGTTGCCAGTCTTATTGCCAACAAAGCATTTTTGGGACCAGCTGGGACGCCAGCTTCATCAACCTACAAGTATGCATGATATTCAGGTCCAGCTGCCACATCTCTGGGCAAATGTGCCACAAGATATCATATGGAACCTGTATGCTCAACTGTATCTCATCTTGTATCCAGGATAGAGGCGGCCTAACAGAGTGCTAGACCCTGCTTTCAGTTGAACAGATTTTCCCAGTAAACCTATCCTTTAGCTCTGACATAGTGATCACTTAACAAATATCATCATTACGTTCACAGATATAATATTTTATTCGATTCCAACAACAACTTCTTGGTGAGATTTTTTTTTTGTCAATGAGTGTTGATGAAATGTAAGATGATTTAAGAAGCATCACTGGAACATTGTGCAAATACAGGAGGTCCTCGGGTTACGTCAGTCCCGAGTTACGATGTTTCGTGGTTACGACACATCTCCCATTTACTGTATAAAGCCTTGTTTCGACTTAGGTGGTTTTGCGTTGTAAACGTCGTAACACGAACTTCGTGTTTGGTGTGCGCGGCTGAAGAATACACGGTTGCGCGGCTCGTTTTTTAATAATTACTGTGTTAGGATAGGTGTTAGGATAGGATAAGTGCTTACAGTATGTTATTTACGTACAGTATGTACGTATGTTCCGACTTACACCGAAAATCGGTTTACGACGCGACGTAGGAATGGATCAACATCGTAAGTCGAGGACCCCCGTATGGCATTTATGTCTTTTTATGAATTACTCATTATACTCCATCTAATGGAGTCCAATAATATACTTCCTATCTGCACACTCTTGCAATATTCACACGCACACACCCTTTCCAAAGCCTGTCTGAAAAATCATCTTCTAAATTTTTCCACTTCCCATTACGCTTCCCTTTCACACGCCCTATATGAGACTCTTCTGTTCTCCCTGATCTTTATATGAATTTAGTTTTTATGCATAAACATAAATTCACGTGTTAACACCCCCAGTATTAAGAGTACAGCAAATGTAATCCAGTTTTTTACACTTGCCTTACATCCCTATCTACTTCTCCTATTAAAGTCCTTTTCACGCCTTTTTTTACAGACTTTTTTACAGACAAAACAACGTGATTTTTAACGTAATGGGACCTTCACACTAAGTGCGCTACGTTTTTTGTCCAGATACTCCCTGTCTGGACAAAAAACTCCGTCTGATTTTCCTTTATTTAATTGTCCTTCTCTTAATGTATCACAGATTCGGTGTGAGAAGGTATGCTCCCATTTAAAAGCCACATAGCTTTTTTTAGGCTATTCTACCATGAGGCAAGATATCTTCAGTTACTAAGCACTGTAACTTAGATACTTTACTTAGTTTGACAGCATAGAATGTTTCATTCTGTAAACAAATTGATATGACAAATGCATGATCTGACCTTATCCTAATTCCTCTTTGCTAAGACTCCACGTTCACTAGATGATATTAATAATGAACAGAGAGAGAGTAATGACCAGAATAGTTAGTCAGTTTGATGGTGTTTGCTAACTAGTACACTGTCCATCACAAAATACTGGTTCTGGATGCGTACATTTATGCATGGGACCTTTCCTACCAGGAAACAGAATCTGAGCCAGTGATCTCAGTTCCAAATGCCATACCATGATAACAATGCTAACTATGCTTTTTGATGTTTTGTCTGTACAGTAGAATTATGCAAATGGAGCACAAAAGGTGAGACAATGGAGAAGCAGGTTTGTAATACTGTTTACATGTACCAGTCTTGAGGACATAAAAACTAAAAACAGCCTATTTTACTGTAGCTTCAAAAAACTCGTGTGAAAATAAATTGCAATTAATATGGGTATACAAAGCATGTACAGTAGGGCAAAAAAGTATTTAGTCAGCCACTGATTGTGCAAGTTCTCCTACTTAGAAAGATGAGAGAGGTCTGTAATTTTCATCATAGGTACACTTCAACTATGAGAGACAAAAAATCCAGGAAATCACATTGTAGGATTTTAAAAATAATTTAATTGTAAATTATGGTAGAAAATAAGTATTTTGGTCAATAAATTTTGGTGCAACTCAATACTTTGTAACATAACCTTTGTTGGCAATGACAGAGGTCAAACATTTCCTGTAAGTCTGCACCAGGTTTGCACACACTGTAGCTGGTATTTTGGCCCATTCCTCCATGCAGATCTCCTCTAGAGCAGTGATGTTTTGGGGCAACATGGACTTTCAACTCCCTCCACAAATTTTCTTTGTGGTTGAGGTCTGGAGACTGGCTAGGCCATTCCAGGACCTTGAAATGCTTTTTACGGAGCCACTACTTCGTTGCCCGAGCGATGTGTTTGGGATCATTGTCATGCTGGAAGACCCAGCCACGTTCCATCTTCAATGGTCTCACTGATGGAAGGAGCTTTTGGCTTAAAATCTCACGATACATGGCTCCGTTCATTCTTCCCTTAACACGGATCAGTCGTCCTGCCCCCTTTGAAGAAAAACAGCCTCAAAGCATGATGTTTCCACCCGAGTTGAGTTTTTACCAAAAGGTTCTAGTCTGGCCACATGATATTCTCCCTGTCCTCTTCTAGATCATCCATATGCTCTCTGGCAAACTGCTGGGGCACACCTGGCACTGCAGGATCTGAGACCCTCTCGGCGTAGTGTGTAACTGATGGTAGCCTTGTTACTTTGGTCTCAGCTCTGTAGGTCATTCATTAGGTCCCTCCGTGTAGTTCTGGGATTTTTGCTCACTGTTCTCATGATCATTTTGACCCCACGGGATGAGATCTTGCGTGGAGCTTTAGATCGAGGGAGATTATCAATGGTCTTGTATGTCTTCCATTTTCTTACAATTGCTCCCACAGTTGATTTATTCACACCAACCTGCTTCCCTATTGTAGATTCACTCTTCCCAGCCTGGTGCAGGTATACAATTTTCTTCCTGGTGTCCTTCGACAGCTCTTTGGTCTTGGCCATGGTTGAGTTTGGAGTCTGACTGTTTGAGGCTGTGGACAGGTGTCTTTTATACAGATAACAAGGTCAAACAGGTGCCATTAATACAGGTAACAAGTCGAGGACAGAAGAGCTTCTTAAAGAAGAAGTTACAGGTCTGTGAGAGCCAGAAGTTTTGCTTATTTATGGGTGACCAAATACTTGTTTTCCACCATGATTTACAATGAAATTCTTTAAATATCCTACAATGTGATTTCCTCGATTTTTTTCCCCTCATTTTGTCTCTCATAGTTGAAGTGTACCTATGATGAAAATTACAGACCTCTCTCATCTTTCTAAGTAGGAGAACTTGCACAATCAGTGGCTGACTAAATACTTTTTTGCCCCACTGTAAGTACTTCGGGTAAAAATAAAATACAAGAAAAATGAAATTAAATAAAAAAATAAAACTTTAGGCAGAATTAAATGGGGATATGTCCCTTTTCCACGAGACAACTCAGTGCCCTGAGGATTTATTGAAATGTCTGTAACATGCTTCGATCGAAATACCAAAAGGATGCAGCAGTAAAAAGTTTGTTTCAGAATGATCAGTTTTAAGTGTCGGTAACTTTGAATGGTAATTAGCCACTGTTCACCCTCCGACAACTCCCTCAGTGGTTCACTGCAAGCCATACACATCCTGTGGATAGAATCTGTAGCTAGAAACATTCAGGAGACTTGTTACTCTGTCATTCTGTCTTACAATCAACTAACAAACTGATAGTGTTAATGTGATTTTTTCAAGTAAAGCCAGTACATTTTTAGAAATGTACTGTCTTAGTGGTTAGTGTTAGCTAGTGATAAATGGCCAAAGAAATACATATCACAATTTTTGAAATACTTCAATTTCTCTCGTCTGCAAGTTTTTTTCACAGACAGTTGGTAGTTAATCCCTCTCTTAGGAAAAGATCCATTGGCAGTCCTGCATTGTAATCCAGGTTGGAAAACACTGCAGTCAAGCTATCTGCTCCAAAGTCACTTGTGTTAAACGGTTAATCTGCATTCGGCCTAACACTCTATTGATGTACTGCTACATATCTCCCAGTCCAATTTGGAATTAGTCTTCTACACCTGTACATTATATACAAAGTTTGAACCTATTCAGTGGTGGAGTTAACATACTATCGTGAAGCGTATAGTATTCACACACACACACACATGATTTTTTTGCCAACTGTAGCTTGCCAACTGTGATTGCCATCAAATATAAACTTTATTAACACGGCTCTTCTGTTCTCTGAGGCTGGGGGCTGATGTAACGATTTGTGCAGCCGGCAACAGCAGTTGCCATTCTTAGCTCTTAGCTTTGACAAAATGCTTAATGCATAATCTGGCATTTGTGAGAACAAAATGGTGCCCATTCGCAAATGTAGTTTTCAAGACATAGCTGGAGTTACTCAGATGAAGGGCAGTATAATTCAAGCGAGTCCCCTTGTGACGTAGAAAGGGGAGTGAAATATGAGCCCATGTGTTACAGACTAGGCACCCCCCACAAATTGCTGGGTTGTCAGATTTCACAGTTTGTGGGTTGGTAGGCAGTGCAGATATCCAAATGTATGTGCACAGGCACTGATAAAGTGAGTTTTCTAAAGACTCTTGATATCTATTTTTACTTGCTAATTAGCAACAGAGATTTACATCTGTTCTCCACCTTCACATGCGTCCATTCCCACCCCCACTCATTTTACTCTGCTTTATGTTGCTATCTCTTTCTTTCTCTCACACACTCTATTTCTCTCTCTCTGTTGTGCTCATTTATACTGTAAAACCCGGACCACAGAAGAAGTAGTTACCGTGGTAACAGGGAGACTGGCACCAAAAATATACTTTATAAAGGATTTCTTACTTATCATAGATGTTGCCTTGTGTCGTACCCCCCCCCCCCCCAAACACACACGCAAACACACACACACACACACACAGCACAAAGTGCATATACTCAGCTTGTCTTTATGAGAGTTATTTGTCAACTAATTTGTGTGTGCTGAAGTTTCATAACAGAGTCCAGATTCAATTCGGTTTGTTAATACTTTCAGAATTTACTGAGGGTTTCAATTCATGTCTTAAATACTTTGACAGTGGCATGAGCACACATAGTGATGTGATGAGTCCAAGTTATGCCACCTAGTGGACTTTCTCCTTGAGTACAATGAATCTCACTAATTTAGATAACTTGTACACAGACATAAAGTAGGTGCAGACATTAAATGCAATGCATTCAGGCATGAGGGTATCAGTGTATTATTTGTAGTGTAATGTAAATCGTCAACCCTTATAGAGATGTTAAAAGTGTTCCAGCAGTGCCCCATGGTAAGTCAATGTAAAGCCCTTTGCTGGGCAGAAGAAACACCTACTAGGAAGGATTAAGTGCCTGCATTTCATGGAAAGGAAGAAAACCTGCCTAATTCTGTACCTGTTGTTAATTCTGTAGGTTGGGACAGTATGGAAAATGCATATACAAATCCACACAGTGTTTCTTACATTTACCTTGACTTTTATTTCATTGCAGACAGTATGAAGCTGAGATATTTCATGTTTTGTCTGGTCAGCTTCATTTCATTTGTTAATAAACATCAATTCCTGAATTTAAGGCCTGCAACACATTCCAAAATTCAAATTGAAAGCTAGTAATCAATAAAAAAAATTAATAATGATGTGATTTCAAACAGTTATTGTCAGATATATAGGCAGAGGATCTCTAGTTTGTCAACACATGCGTGGGAAAATTATTGGAATGTTTAAAAACAAAGTATCTCAAAGAAAGATTGGAATGGATTTGCATATTTCTCACTGTACAGTGCATAATACCAGTAAACAGTTCAAGGAATCGGGAGGAGTTTGAGTGCATAAAGGCCAAGCACACAAGCTTAAGCTTATTTCTGACGAAAAAAAATTCTAAATAATGTGTACTTTTCTTGTATAAAACTTTAAACTAAATTTATATTTTGTCCCTTGCAATTAAAATAAGAGTCTCACTGAGAATGGATATGGGCATGATTGCAAGATATCAGCTAAAACAGTATTTTTACATCTCTTTTCTGTAAAAATGAATGACTCCACTATTAAATAGTCTTCATTGTTCTTCCATTCTAGAAATGTTCTGTAAAATATTGGGGGCGTTTCCGATCCCAGTGGACATTGCATGGTTCGATGACTGCGTGGTTAAGGGTTGTTTACATTAAAAAGTAGTGATTGTAGTGATAAAAGTAACATGGTGCTAATGTTAGTACCATGAGTTTGTGTGTGTGTGTGTGTGTGTGTGTGTGTGTGTGTGTGTGTGTGTGTGTGTGTGTGTGTTTATGAAACATCATAGATGTGTTTCTGCTTATTTACTGTGATAACATAATGTGTATGACGATGTCGTATGCTACCGTGATCGTGCTTGTGTGGCAAATCAGTGGTCTGTGTAGGTTGGGCTGCTACTCAACACCTGTGCGTTGACTGCTAAAAGCCTTATCAGGGCTGGTAATGAGTTGGCTGAGTTGGCTGTTGTGTAATAGAAAGCACTAAGGGAAATTTCTTCTTCCATGTCGATGCTGTATGTGTGTGTGTGTGTGTGTGTGTGTGTGTGTGTATATATATATATATATATATATATATATATATATATATATATATATATATAAAATCACTTATACTGTAGTTTTTGTATTTATTTTTTGTAAAAATTACATATTGTCACACAACATTGTACTGATTACAGAAATGTGCTGTACATTTTTTATTTGAGAACTGCTCTGTTTACGTTAAATTACTATATCTTTCATAATAATGAACTGCAAACAAACAATGCAATTCTCAAATATAAAATTAACAGTTGCCAAAAAAGCATAATGTAATGCCTTATGTTGTGACCATATTTTTTACGGTGAAATTCTGTATTTTACTGTAAATTTTAATTGAAATTATTATTATTATTTTTTGCAGTGTAGAAAAGTTTGTGTAGTGGGATGTTTCAGTAATTTTCAATTAGAAATGAACAGAGGTGAAAAGAGTGCTACAATATTCTACTCAAGGAGAAGTACTATTACTTAAAATTACAATTTGGGAAAAAAAAGTAAAAAAGAAAATTAAAAAGTAGATTTTGACGGGGTTTTGCTGTTAGCTGGGTCCGCACCAATGACTTGCCTATCTCCATCTTTCTTGTGATTTTGTGCCAGTGTCACGCCCACCGGCCGCACCTGCTAAGCACGCGCACCTGTTGCTCATTTCCCCCTGTCATCCCCGCACTACAAATACCCGCACTCAGCTCACTCTGGCGTGTTTCCACGATGTCCCTACCTTGTCTCACCTATCCGTCCCTGTCTTTTGTTATTAATAAAACCACCTTACCTGCCAGTGGCCTGCGTATGTCTCCTGCTTCCGTTCCGTCGCCATCCGTGACAGTTGGAAACACCGACATGGAGACAGCGGCTACTGGCTCTGGCCGCGAGCCCGCCGAAGGACGGTGGCTCGCCAACTTCCGTGCCCGGCTTGGGGAGGCGGCTCAGGACGCAGTGGCCGTTCCCGTGGATTTCGACGCGCTTATCCGCTCGCTCAACGGGATCGTCCTGCGTCTCACAAAGCCGCTGCCGCCTCCCGCCGCTGCGGACCTCCGTTCAGCCTACCCTTGGCGACCCCGATCGCCAGCCTGCCCTCCGCGATCTCGATCGCCAGCCTGCCCTCCGCGACGCCGATCGCCGGTCTCCAGCTGGAACCTTCGCTCGCCGGTCTCCAGCCGGAACCTTCGCTCGCCGGTCTCCAGCCGGAACCCTCGCTCGCCGGCGCCAAGCCGGAACCCTCGCTCGCCGGCGCCAAGCCGGAATCCTCGCTCGCCGGCGCCAAGCCGGAACCCTCGCTCGCCGGCGCCCAGCCGGAACCCTCGTTCGCCGGCGTCCAGCCGGCACCTTCGCTCGCCGGCGCCAAGCCTGCACCCTCGCTCGCCGGCTTCCGCTTGGCTTCCCCGCTCGCCAGCCTCCGGCCGGCGTTTCTGCTCGCCGGTCGCCCGACTGCTGCCGGACTCTTCCAGGGATTCGCCCGGCGAGAAAACCCCCGGACTCGGAACCACGCGCGGGGATGTCGCATTGGAGTCCTGGCTCCGACTCGGACTCCGTGGGGGGGGCTCTGTCACGCCCACCGGCCGCACCTGCTAAGCACGCGCACCTGTTGCTCATTTCCCCTTGTCATCCCCGCACTACAAATACCCGCACTCAGCTCACTCTGGCGTGTTTCCACGATGTCCCTACCTTGTCTCACCTATCCGTCCCTGTCTTTTGTTATTAATAAAACCACCTTACCTGCCAGTGGCCTGCGTATGTCTCCTGCTTCCGTTCCGTCGCCATCCGTGACAGCCAGTTTGTTCTTTTGCCCATGATTCACTGCAGTAGTTTTAGGGGTGCTTATTTTGCATTGTTTATTTACATTTTTTAACTCAGTGAAATGGGTGATTTAGTGAAGTACAGTACGTCAATCAAAACATATATTTAAGTAAAAGTAAAATTACAGATTTTAAAAACTACACAAAAGTACACAAAAACACTACTCAATTACAGTAATGCAAATAAATGTAATTTGTTATTTTCCACCTCTGGAAATGAGTGTGTAATGTAACGTGTAACCAAAAAAGTGGTGTCTGTAAAAAAAACAAACAAACAAAAAAAAGAGCGACTTATTAAATATTCAAACAATCTAGCATCGTGAGTCATGGCTCAGATTGTTGGCTCAGATTGTGTCATATGGCACAAGCCACAGACCCAGGCCCCCTGATCAGAGAGACTCTGAAACTCTGAAGCATCCTGGCAAGACAGAAACTCAGGAAATCTGGATGGAACCCAGGCACGACAGGATATGAACTTTGAATAGGGATGGTAGAACTCAACGAAGACTCATTACAGCAGATGTAGATACAAACTATGCACCAGAAGGTCCAGGGTTCAAGTCCCATCTCCGCCAAGCTGCCACTGTTGGGTCCTTGAGCAAGACCCTTAACCCACAATTGCTTGGATTGTAGCAGTTGCAGCTAAGAATAATCCAGTTGCATGTCGCTGTGGATAAGGGCGTCTGCTAAAGTGTCTATATATGTAAATTAAAATTGTGTATCATAGATTGGATCAATTTGTGGTACATAGAGAGAGAGGAGAAAGAATCTTGACCAATGCGGCTTGTCCACATTGACCATGATTAAAAGCAAGTACTGCTCAAGACTACTGGTGGAGGATGATTTACATTTGTTCCTGTCTGCAGTGCATCCCTGCATCAGCCGCCTTTGTGCATCAAAGACACAAAATCATTATTCCCATTGAAGTAGGGGTGAGAAAAAGTTTCCGAAAGCATATCTAATTTTTGTTCAAAAGTGTGTTTAAAAATTAAATACAAATGAGTGTGTACAACGTTAAAAACAATGCATTAAAAACATTATTGCACGATCATGGCACTCTGATTGACGCTCTATAAGTATTACTACACACATAACATAACACATAACATACACACATAACCTAGCAACGATGCCCGCCCTAAAAAGCAGCCAAGTTATAATGAGTAAAACACTGCCGAAATTAAAGCTATAATTAGTTCATAAAATCAGTTGGTTTTGAAAACGATATAAATCTGGACATGAGCCAACATCAGCCAAAGGTTTATCACCTTTAGTATTTAGAAGTGCTGGAAAAGAGAAATGAAGTCAGTACTTTAAATCAAACGTCCCGGGCTCTTAATGGATGCACAACCTGAATGAAAAGCAACGAAACTGAATATCAGTTTTAGTCCCATCAACAAAAATAAACTCAATCAAATTCATCACTCACAAAGACGTCATTTGCTGGAGTTAAACTCAGCGTCTTTCATTTCATCATGTCACAGAGATTTCACGTCTTTTTCACATTGTCAACTAAAAAAAAACAAAGACACGAGTGAAGATTAGTGCACGCAGGTTCTAGTAAAACCAGATTTATTAAAGAAATCACTAAACAAAGGGAAAACGCAGCGAACAAACATGCAGAGCAGAAAAGCCGCAAAACGGGTACCAACTGAAAACGGGAGCTGAGCGGAGCGGAAAACGGGTGAAGCCAGAAAACGTGTGAAATGAAAAACTTAATCACAGTGGGATCGCAACACAAACATAAACGGGCAAAACGAAACAATAATAACAAAAGCGGGCTTACCGCAAAACTGACAACACTAGCGGGCTTAACCGCAATGCACACCTACTAAGTCCAGGATCGGACGTAATCTGACGGACGAGGGAACACCACGGATATGCCAGATGGACGAGGAAGCGAACTGAGAAGCGCGGGCGGCACAGGCATGGACGAGAAACAACATCAATAATCCGCGAATAATGTCTCTCGGATAGGTTTGCGGGGCTGAAGTGGTTGTCCGTAATACTGTGGGCGACGTAACTCTGTCTGCTCACGGCACAGCTTGATAATCCGGAAAACGGGACTTTGGGGCGAGGCGTGACAAGAAGTCCGAGACGGAGCCAGGACAAAAATGGTCCCACGGGTATGGTCCAGTCTCTGGTGGTCTTCTTGCTGGGTGCTTCTTAGGAAAGATCTGGAAGCAGTCAGGCTGCTGGCGAGCAGGATTGCCGACAGGCTGCTGGCGAGCGGGGTTCCTGACGGGCTGCTGGCGAGTGGGGTCGCCGATGTGGTTCACCGGTCCTCTTTTGGAGCCAGGTACTGCCGGAGCTACCACCGCAACAGAGGGCCCCGTGTCAGACTCTGGAACGGAAGTCCCCTTGTCGGACTCTGGGACGAAGGCCCCTCTAGTGAGCCTTTTAGGAACCTTAGTCCCCGTGTCAGACTCTGGGTTGAAGGTCTCTTTAGTGACCCTTTGGGGAACCAGAGTCCCCTCTGGGACAGGAGTCCCTCTGTCGGACTCTGGGACAGGAGTCCCCCTGTCGGACTCTGGTTCGGGAGTCCCTATGTCGGACTCTGCACCCGTGCCAGCGGCGAGGACTTCAGCTCCCGTGCCAGCGGCGAGGACTTCAGCTCCCGTGCCAGTGGCAAGGACATCAGCGCCTGTGCCAGCACTGAGGAGGTCAGCGCCCGTGCCAGCACCGAGGAGGTCAGCTCCGGTGCCAGCACCAAGGAGGTCAGCACCAGTGCTAGCTCCGAGGAGGCCAGTGCCAGTTCCAAGGAGGTTAGTCTCAGAGACTGTCTAGATGCCCGTCCAGAGGTTGCCCGTTCTAGAGTCTGTACAGAGGATGCCCGACCAGACGACACCCGTTCAGAGGACACAAGTCACAGAGATGTCCCGATGCCCGTCCAGGACACGTCACATTTAGAGGCCTGCACAGAGACCGTCTGTTCCCAAGAGGTTGCCAGGAGACCGTCTGTTCCCGAGAGGCCCCCTGAGAATCACTTTGCATACAGGTACAGAGCTATTAAACAACGCTAACGGCTTAGAAGCACAGCTAAGTGATGTGGACGACAGGGTTACCGGCTCAGAAACAGAACTAACAAACTCAAGTACGGGACTACCATGTTCAGGCACAGAACTAATGAACACTGCGTGCTCAGGCTCAGAGGTACTTGATGCTAGCAGCATATCTGTGGGGTTAGGAGGCACGAAGTGCCCGGAAACGGAATCTACAAACTCTGACATGGAGCTAACGTGCTCAAACACTAAATTAAAGGGTGTGGTGCACTCGGATACGAAACTATACGGCTCCAATGGTGCGTCCATGGAGCTAGGAGGCATGACCTGCGCAGAAACGAAGTTAACGAACTCGGATACAGAGCTAACCTGCTTAGATACGGAAACATGGGATGCAACGTACTCGTATACAGAACCAGGCAACACTAACAGATCAAACATGGAACTAGCGAACTCAGTTGCGGAGCTAACATGCTCGGCCACGGATCTAACGGGTGCGACGGGATCAGTTATGGAACGAACCAACGGAACCAACAACCTCAGGTTCTGAGCTACGAGACGCTAATGGCTCAGGTACTGAGCTAGTGTGCCCTTATACAGGGTTCTTGGATGCTAACGGCTCAGGTACTGAGCTATGGGGCACCAATGGCTTAGGTACTGAGCTTTGGGGCACTAATGGCTAACAGGCGCGGCGTGCTCAGATACAGATAAAATTTTACGTAGCACCACAGTCCGTCAGTTTCAAAACTTGACGTGCGTTTTTTTCGCCCATAAAAAACTAATTTGATGTGAAAAAGGCCTTTAGGCTTTGAAAATCCTCGCTCTACTGCATTGAAAAGATAACCTCAACCACTCTCTTCAGTTCTTATACTTTTTACAATCTCTTGCTCACAATGGAACCTGAATGCTGACTTCTTGCCCAAACAGATTCTTTCCCTCATGGAGGCCTGGCCTGCAGCACTGCATCTAGATGTCACTCTGTTAGTCAGGGTGAGTCATAAAAGATTCATTATTTTGAAATGGCTATTTGCCAGTTCAGACATGTCAATCATTTCATGGGGTTAATGCAGTTTGATAAAATACACTTCATTTTATTAATGTAGCTCCTGCTCTGTGGTTGGTTATTGTATTTGCATTTTAATGGATGAACATAAATAATGCATGATGAAAATGTGAACACTCGATGCTTACGTCTGGACGAGGGGGGGTGTTTTGAGATTTATTCATCAGACCTTCATTAATGAGTAAACATGCAGTCGTCCAGTGTGCTGCAGTGATAACCAGTTAGAAAGGGAGACCAGAAGGCAGAGGTTCACAGCCACACCCCCTCATGTTGGCTCACTGAACGAGTCAGAGCATTGCACTTGTAGTTGCTGTAGGATAATTACATAACAGCCATGCCTGTGTTCCTGAATGTGTTGGTAGAGGTGTGTAAATGCTGAAAATGCAGACAGATGTTCCCGATCTCAAAGCATCCTCTCCATCGCCATTTCCTTAAACGTGGAACATGTGTGCCCCATGCAACTCCACAGCTCGGAGTAACGAGTCGCCTTTGAAGTCCTCCTACATCCTGCTTTTCTTGGAGCTAAATGGAGACAGAGAGAGAGGGAGAGGCAGCGAGAGAAGGGGGAGTCGGAGATGCTTCTCTTCTTCTAGCTGGCATCTTTGACTGTTGTCAGCTGAAGCGTTTGCTTCTGCAATGAAACATAGAACAGCTATACCTGCATGTCTAAATACAGCGCGACTCTGACGCCATGACTGATCGATAGCTGGACACTTAGCTACACGTGATGCACTTTTGAACCTCACTTCCTCTCATCTACATCTTTTTCCACTTCTTTCTCACTCTTCCTAAAGAGGTCCTGGCGTGACACCTACCCTTATGCCACAGGACAACTGCAATGTTTTTTGCATGTTATTGTACATTGAGGACAAATATGAAGGTAGGACAAAAATGAATTGGTTGCTTGATTGTTTTTGCGGTTATGATAACATAGAGTGCAAGTGGCTTTGGCACCTGTCAGATGTCATTAAGGAAACCTTTTGTGTTTTTTTTTAATCATCTAGACCCTCTTTTAAAGATCATAAAGGCTGAAAGTGACTATATCAACGTGTGGCTTCTGCAATTCATGCAAATAGTTCTTTGTGAGAACCATTTTCAGCAGCACTCCTTTCCTCCAAGTTCTTCATCTCTCAACTAGTTTTCTCCTGTGGCAGATGGTGAGCTAGCATAGCTTATCAGCTAACTGCCAGGCGGCATTAGAGTGTGTGGTGGAGTCTTAGTCTTCTCTCTTGCTCTCAGCTGTATTTCTATAAGTTATTTCTTTAAATATATTTTGGATGTTGGGATTTTAGTATGGGAGATTTTTTTACTGTTTTAGTGGTTAAAGTGAGTTATTTGAAGAAACTGGGTTAACCTTCTCAATCCTGTCTTCCAGATGTTTGTGCTTTCGACCACCTAATGTACAAATGTAATACCAATTTAATGCCTAATGTTTTACCTGCATCTATTGCTTATTCATGTCGGTTATTTTTTTACACCTTTTCTGTCTGACTGCTATGTTTGTCCTGATGGCATCATTCCCTGCCTGTCCATGAGGAAGCTTGATATCTATTTTTATGTTTATGTGGCTGGTGGACAAGTACAGAATGTATTATTACAGCATTTGAATGAAGAGTGTGGTTATGCAGTATTACAGAGAGTGCAGGATATGTTATTACAGCAGGTGAATGAAGAGTGCAGTGTGTAGTACAGTGGATGTATGGGGTTTAAACTACAACACGAAATCAGAAAAAGTTGTATTTTATATAAATTTTTATATAAATTTTTATATTAATATTAATTAAGGTGGACATTTTTTAAAGCTGTCCTCTTAAAACCACAAGTCAAACACATGTTCTTCCAGTTCTAATTTGTTACAGTACTGCATATCTGAAGAAAGTATTTTGTCCTTTTAGAATGTTGAATAATGCAGTACAGGTATGCACAGTTTAGCGACCGCATTACGTGCTGTGTAACAGAATGTTGACTGAAATGGATGTAGTGCATATATTACCATAGTCACATTTTATTGAAATGTTTACACATATTTACACAGATATTACACATTAGTCACAAGAAAACTGTGTGAAAACATTACATAAATGCGTCAGAAATACTGATGAAAAAACAAGTGGAATGCTACCATCTACACAGCATTTTTTAATTTATGGAAATTCACAATAAGATACTGTTTACTGTGTAGGCGGAAAAGCCGTGACACTTACAGTCGTATGAAAAAGTTTGGGCACCCCTGATAATTTTCATGATTTTAGTTTATAAATCATTGGTTGTTCAGATCAGCAACTTGAGTTAAATATATCATATAGCAGATGAACACAGTGATATTTGAGAAGTGAAATGAAGTTTATAGGATTTACAGAAAGTGTGCAGTAATTATTCAAACAAAATTAGGCAGGTGCATAAATTTGGGCACCCCAACAGAAAAATTCCATCAATATCTAGTAGATCCACCTTTTGTAGAAATAACAGCCTCTAAACGCTTCCTACAGCTTTCAGTCTGGGTTCTGGTTGAAGGTGCTTTGGACCATTCTTCTATAGAAAACATCTCCAGTTCAGTCAGGTTTGATGGTTTCCGAGCATGGACAGCCCACTTTAAATCACAACACAGATTTTCAGTAATATTCATGTCTGGGGACTGAGATGGCCATTCCAGAACGTTGTACTGGTTCCTCTGCATGAATGCCTTGGTAGATTTTGAGCAGGGTTTGGGGTCGTTGGCCTCGGTGCAAGTTCAACTTTGTCACTGATTCTTGAACATTGTTCTCAAGAGTCTGCTGATATTAACTGGAATCCATGCGACCCTCAAGATTGCCTGTACCTGCACTGGCCACACAGCCCCACAGCATGATGGAACCACCACCAAATTTTACTGTGGGTAGCAAGTGTTTGTCTTGGGAATGCTGTGTTCTTTTTCCACCATGCATATCGCTTATTGTTATGTCCAAATAACTCCATTTTAGTTTCATCAGTACACTGCACTTTATTCCAAAATGAAGCTGGATTGTCCAAATGTGCTGTAGCACACCTCAAGTGACTCTGTTTGTGGCGTGTCTGCAGAAAAGGCTTCTTCTGCATTACTCTCCCATACAGCCTCTCCTTGTGCAAACTGCTCTGAATAGTTGAACGATGCACAGTGACACCATCTGCAGCAAGATGAGGTTGTAGGTGTTTGGACCTGGTCTGTGGCTTGACTATGACTGTTCTCACCATCCTTTGCATCTGCCTATCTGAGATTTTTCTTGGTCTGCCACTTCGGGAGTTCCTTAACTAGAACTGTGCCTGTGGTCTTCCATTGCCTCACTGTTCCTCACAGTGGAAACTGACAGCTGAAATCTCTGAGATAGCTTTTTGTATCCTTCCCCTGAACCATGATGTTGAATAACCTTTGTTTTCAGGCCATTTGAGAGTTGTTTTGAGGCTCCAATTTTGCCACTTTTCAGAGAAGATAAAAAGAGGAGAAAAACTTCCAATTGGCCACCTTACACTTTCTCATAGTTGGATTCACTTGTGTAAAATGTATATCAAGGGTCATGAGCTTACAAAACAAATTTTGTGTTCCAATAATTAGTGCTAAAGGTATTCAAATGACAAGGGTGCCCAAATTTATGCACCTGCCTAATTTTGTTTGAATAATTACTGCACACTTTCTGTAAAACCTATAAACTTAATTTCACTTCTCAAATATCACGGTGTTCATCTGCTATATGATATATTTACCTGAAATTGCTGAGCTGGACAACCAATGATTTATATAGAAAAATCATGAAAATTATCAGGGGTGCCCAAACGTTTTCATACGACTGTAAGAGGACGTTATGATGGACCTGATACTTTTGTTTGACGGAAGCCAAAAATGAATCACTAGAAAGTATTACAAACAACATGGAAGATCCACTAGTGGTTCTAGGGGGGTGGGGCAAGGGGGGCCAGTGTCTCTGTCACAACACGCTTGGACCCTGCTACGGCTGCCCCTAAATTACATTTACATTTACAGCATTTAGCAGACGCCCTTATCCAGAGCGACTTACAATTGATAGTCTTACAATCCAAGCAATCCAATTGTGGGTTAAGGGCCTTGCTCAAGGGCCCAACAGTGGCAGCTTGGCAGAGGTGGGATTTGAACCCTGGATTCTTTGGTCCATAGTCCAGTACCTTAACCGCTAGGCTACCAGTCCACAGTAGGCGTGAATCTCTTCACTTCTGTGAACACACAGCGACAAAGCAGGACACTAATGTGAACTAGAAAGTAATTGGCCCCTCAAAGAAAACCACTGGCCCAAACTGCCCCCGCCAATTGAAGTGGTCTAGAACTGCCACTGGGAAGATCAGCTTTGAATCAGAGACTCAACGGGTGAATGTGGACCGGTTTATATAGTTATAGGTTAGAGAGATTATACAGGTAATGGGAGGACAAAGACAAACAAATGAGTACTACTTAATAGGTCAGGCACATACAAACAGCATTTAGAACTTGTTACTAATAAGTGTTATGGATAACCAAATAACTAGGCTAGGGAACCCAGGATGCAGGAACAAAGGCGGACAACAAATGACCAATGAAACGGATAATTTATTGCCAGTACATAGGATGGATATTCAGAATTTTTAAAGTACTCAAACAGAGGGACAGAGAAGGATGACAAAAGAAAACAAGTAGGAGTCCAGGAGAACCAGAGTCCGAGTGCAGCTGACAGACCGGGAGAAGAGTGCAGCAAGTGGATGAGGTGTTTGCTGTAGTGCCGTCCGGGGAGGAATGATGAGGTTAACAAGGACGTAGTAGCAGCAACGGATGGCACGGGACTGGAAATAAACCACAAAGTATTAGGACCAGAAACAACAGAAAACAAACAATGGCATGGGAGCCGACACAAGTAGGAAGCTATATGCTAAAGCTAATGCGGAGAGAATTGAGTGACCAGGCAGCATCAACGGACTATCTGGTCGATTCTGGAGGCAGGAGCTGGCGTTAAATAGCGTGGTAATCGATGGAGGTGAATCATGATCAGGTGTATAGAATGGAGGAGCCGAGCGATGACTGGAAGTTTTGAGTGTGACATGGAGAGGGTGTGACCAATGGATTACTGCAAAAGAACAAACACATGCCACACAGAAAGAAAACAAAACAAACAGCAGCGTAGCGAGAGGAAAGACGCATAGTCCCGAGGAGATAACAGGCTTCATTTGTGACAAATGGAAAGTGGTGCGGATACGCATGTGTTTGGGTAACTTTAGTCGGACGGACATGGGGCTGAGTACGTTGTCTATAACGAAGGGACCAATACACCTAGGTGCCAGCTTCCTGCTGGGGGATGTCCTGGGAAGACAATCAAACTGACTGACTGGGGTGTACCCGCGGGCCGGTCTCCAGCGATGGTTGGCAGAGCTCTGGGTGGAACTACAGGCCTTGAGGAGGGACCTCCTGATAATCTTCCAGACCCGGCAGTGGCGTAGGTGGTGTTGCACAAAGGGGGCCGGCAGGTCTGCTTTTTTTCTTTGTTAAGGAGAGGAGCTGGAAGCCCAGGGAGGACTCAAAGGGAGAGAGGCCCGTAGCTAGTCAACGTGTTGTGTGCATACTCCAGGTGAGGTGAGAACTCCATTTGGTGGGGTCCCTGGCCAAAAGGCAGCGCAGAGTGGCTTCCACCTCCTGGTTGGCACGCTTGGCCTGGCCATTGGTTTGCAGGTGGAAACCAGAAGAAAGGTTGACTGATGCTCCAATGGCTCGGCAGAAGGCGCGCCAGACCTGGGAGGTAAATTGGGGCCCGCTGTCGCGAGACGATGTCATGCAGGATGCTGTGGACCTTAAATATATTGTCAAATACGACCTTAGCAGTCTCGAGCGCCGAGGGGAGCTTGGATAGGGCTAGGAGGCGGACGGCTTTGGAAAACCTGTCCACCAGTGTCAGGATAATTGTTTTGCCGTTGGCTTTGGGGAAGCCAGTAATGATGTCGATGGAGATGTGAGACCAGGGACGGCCTGGAGTGGGCAGAGGTAGGAGGAGACCAGCTGAGGGGAGGTGCGAGGTCTTGTTCCAGGTGCAGGTGGAACAGACAGAGACGTACTCTCTGGTGTCACTCTCCAAAGAATGCCACCAAAAAAAATCCCTTGAGAAGTGTGGTGGAGCGATGGACTCCCAGATGACAGGCAAATCGAGAGCAATGGACCCACTGCAGTACCACGGGCCCGACGGCGAGAGGGGCATAGAGACGGTCAGGGGGTCCATTTCTGGGATCTGGTTCCTGTGCTTGGACTTCTTCCGTGGTCTGTTGGATCTTCCAGGTTAGGCGTGCCTGCAGGCAGTCGGGGGGCAAGATGGTGTCAATGGGGAGGTGGATAGTGATCAGGTGTGTACAGTGGAGGAGCCAAGCAATGACTGGAAGGTTGGAGTGTGGCACGGAGAGGGTGTGACCAATGGATCATTGCAAAAGAGAAAAAACAACAAGCACATGCCACACAGAAAGAAAACAAAATAAACAGCAGCGTAGCGAGAGGAAAGACGGAAGCGAGCGAAAGATAAGGGTGAAAAGGGCCTGGTGAAAAGGGCGATAGGCGGAAAAAACGAAAAATGGTTTAAAGAGCAAACCCTGACAATAAATAGCGGAAAGTCATACACACAAACACGAGTAACTTGCATTAAAAAAATCTCTAAACCGTGTTAAAATAGTTTGTGGTCCAAACATGAGCTAATAAGCAAACAAGCACACAACCAGTAAGGTATTCCCAGAAGTTTAATCTGTTCATCTGGACATAAGGTTTTATGGGAGAAACGTTTCGTCACTCATCTAAGTGACTTCTTCAGTCTCAGCTAGTTGGAGAACTTCCCCAATCTTATATACAGCACCTTTGCATAACGACTGATACCAGCACCATTACATAACAATGGGACCGGTGATCAGTTTAATATGCAGATTACCATATCCATTAATGACAATGGCCATGTGTGCCATTCACACAGGATTGGGGAATGGCTGCGATAGTGGCGTTGTAAGATGGTGAGAGGTGTACTCTGAGGCCCCCTCCTCGGTTCAGGGATGGACGTTCCCTTTTTACAAAAATGGCTTATTTTACTCCGCGTTCAAACCATCGTTCCTGCCTATCAATGATCTGCACGTCTTCATCCTTGAAAGAGTAGCCACTGGTCTGTAGGTGGGTGTAAACCGCAGAGTCCTGACCTGATGAGGTAGATCTCCTATGTTGTGCCATCCGTTTCGCCAGTGGCTGTTTTTTTCCCCGATGTACAATTCCTGGCAATACTCCCGGCACTTAACAGCGTACACTACATTACTCTGTTTGTGCTGGGGGACCCGATCCTTGGGGTGGACCAGTTTCTGGCATAGCGTGTTTTGGGGTTTGAAAGCCATCGAGACGCGGTGTTTGGAAAATATGCGTCTCAATTGTTCCGATGTTCCTGCCAAATATGGAATCTCCACTGGTTTACGCTTAGACTGCGGTTGTTGTTCTTCTCTCATCGATCTGCTTAAGGACTGTTTGGGCGTCTTACTGGCTTTGACAAAGGCCTAGTTTGGATAACCACATTTGCCCAGGGCCTGCTTAATGTGAGATCTCTCCATCCTTGGCCGCTGTGTCAGTGGGGACGCTGTCTGCTCGGTGGTACAGTGTTCTGATGACTCCTTGTTTGTGCTCCAGTGGATAATGAGAGTCAAACCTTAAGTACTGATCCGTATGTGTTGGCTTACGGTAAACATCGACTTTCAATTGTCCCCCATCTCCAATCACAACTTCACAATCCAAGAAGGCTGACCTGTCCTTCTTAATATCTTCCCTGGTTACCTGGTGAACATGTTTGTCCACTGAGTTGATGTGGTTGGTGAAATGTGGTACTTCCTGATATTTCATTTTAACCCAGGTGTCATCCACATATCTGAACCAATGGCTGGGTGGTGTTCCTGAATAAGTCTTAGTGCCTTCTTTTCCACTTCTTCCATATACAGGTTGGCCACGATAGGTGAGACTAGGGAACCCATGGCACACCCATGTTTCTGCCTATAGTACTGGTCTATGTATGTGAAATAGGTGGATTGAAGACACAGCTCCAGAAGCAAACACACCTGGTCCGAGTTAAGGGTGGTCCTATTGCTGAGAGTGGGGTCATCCTGTAGTTTCATTCGGACTACCTCTACTGCCTCAGCAACTGGAACGCACGTGAATCTTACAACGCCGCCATCGCAGCCCTTCCCCAATCCTGTGTGAATGGCACACGTGGCCATTGACATTAATGGATATGGTAATCTGCATATTAAACTGATCACCGGTCCCATTGCTATGCAATGGTGCTGGTATCGGTCATTATGCAAATGTGCTGTATATAAGATTAGGCAAGTTTTACAACTAGATGAGACTGAAAAAGTCACTTAGATGAGTCACGAAACGTTTGTCCCACAAAACCTTATATCCAGATGAACAGATTCAACTTCAGGGATTTTCTTACCTGGATTATTGAGCATGCATCAAGAGAGACCAGTAAGGTAGTCTCACACACTCTCCATGACATAATGATTACCGTAGCTAATTAATGCTACACCTACACCTAACCTTAACCTCAGTAACCTAATAGAGATCTTTTGACTCTTTTGGTTTTTCAACAGAAAGTTGCAGTTTTTCCATATGGGATCAGCAAAATGTCCACACAAGGTAAAAAAATGTCAGATCTTTTTATCCTTGTGGGGACATTGTTTATGGCTTAACACCTGGAGTTAAAAGATGGATTTGTATTTCCTATTATAATTCATTATACTTTTTTTTACCTCGGTTGTTTAAGTGAATGGATGTTGATTGGATTGTCATTAAATTGCACATACCTGTATTTAAAGTGTTAAGTTTAAGTGCATCTCTGAGCTTGACAAGTGTCACTCCATTTGACCGATTTTGCTGCCTAATCGCCGCAGCGATCCTCCAGGTGGTATTGCCTTTTCCAGGCTTTAATGGTAGACCAATCTCGCTTTAGGAGGTTGGTCATGTAGGGTCCAAGCCCGAGGTAAGCTAGGGATTAGCGACTAGATTAGGGTTTGAGATTTCCCCCGTTTGCTGCTCTCCTTTCGCCCCTTCGTCCCTTACTGGCTGATCGCGCACTCCACCAGGGACGGCTTTTCCGCGAGTGCTTCACTATTCTCAGCATGTGTTAGGATCCCGCTCGTTAGCGTCGTTGATCCCGACCGCTGTCTCTTCGGCCCCGGAGGGTTCCGTAGGCCGAATCTAGGCTTGATCTATAGGCATCCACGATTAAATCTTGCTGCGTGGTGCTTTGCACCTGTGCATTGCAGCGAGGTACACTTATAGCGTACGCCTTCAGCGCAAGTCTGCGCCATTGCGTTCGTTATTTTAGCGCTTATCGACGTGCTTCTTTTGCGCCCCACATTCTCTATGTCCTTCCCTCTGGTACAGCGCTCATTTGCTGTTTGCTCTTTGGCTTTCTGACACGGTATTATCATCAGCCACGGGGTGGCATGTGGTGTTAAGAGTGTGATCTTACATGTCAGCGTGCATGGTTCAATTCTCAGTTGGTGCCCTTTTTTGGCCCACTGAGTTACGTGTGTAGCTTGTTTGCCTCCACACTCTCAACAGCCATTCCCTTTTCATTCCCTTTTTTCCCCTTTTGGTTCACCCTTTCCATTACATTTACATTTACAGCATTTAGCAGACTCCCTTATCCAGAGCGACTTACAATTGATACAGTCTTACAATCCAAGCAATTTTGGGTTAAGGGCCTTGCTCAAGGACCCAACAGTGGCAGATTTTTGGCTGATTTGAACCCTGGACCTTCTGGTTCATAGTCCAGCACCTTATCCACTAGGCCACCACAGTCCCACAGTTTCCATCTGGAGCTAACTGCACTTTGGGTCCTAAAACCTCCTGTTTTTTCACGGTTCATCGCCAGTCCAAATATGGCGACCTGTAACAATTTTGTGTTCAAGATGCATTTGTGAAGACAATTTTTTTCTTCTGGTTAACATCCAGGTCTTTAGACATGGTCCTATTAAATTTGATTTGCTTCATATGTTTAGTTTTGAAACAGCAGACTTTTGTGACTTTTTATAGAGCAGGGCATCAATGCAACTCACAACATCAGTCTTATTGCATGATTTGGAACTTTCGGGAAAGTCATTAGCAAAGAGTTTCATAAACTTTTTTTGTTTGAGTTATTAATTGCTGTCTTCAATAACAACATGGAAGTAACATCTGTTGTTGTGTTTTTAATTTAGCAGCGTGCCATGTTGTTGAAGATCACACCACAGTGTATGAGTAATTAATGCAGAAATCCAGGTCATCCTTAAGGGTTCACAAATGTGTCCTTGCAGCTATATTTAAAACAGCATGATTCTTATCAAAACAGAAATAAAATATTTTCCTAAATATGATACAGATTTTGTTTCTAGCCTTTGAGGGTTTATGTGAAATATAAAAATACTCTTTTCAGTTCTGATCATATGAAGCAGGAATGTACTGTTGGAGATGCCAAGACACCATAATGAGATTATTAAACTTTAAGATTTGAATGCAGTTATATTCTTATTCATACATGACATACATAGTGTATTTTTCACCCATTTGTTTAAAACATCTTGCAGTTTGCATTATATTTGCATTGTATCTTGTCCCTGCATTTGTATATTAGCATATTACATTTTATGCGTACATTATGGTACTTTTTGTAATTACTTTAGATGATACTTGTTGTGTCTTTTTTGTAACAGTTGTTGTGTTTTTTTTTTGTTTTTTTTGTGTGTGTGAAAAGGTAGCAGACTAAGTCTGTTATTGTTTGTAATGTGGATTATCTGTTTGTAGTGCTGTAGACAGTAGTTTTGTTTTTGTGACATGGATTTGACAGATTTGACAGTATTTTTGTTTATATAAAGGGAGAGCTGCTTTTTTTGTATTAAATATGGATTGTCTGTCATCAGTTCTCTAGTTTTATGTGAAACAGTGCGAAGAGGTTTTTTTCTGTGAAGAAACTGTATACTGTACTTCTGTCTTTGTGTGAATTATCAGTAACTGTCAATGATTTTGTGTTTCCCTAAAGTTTTGTCTTTGGGTGGCAGAAACAGTCAGTGGTTTTGTTTTCTATCGAGAGACTTTAGATTGTAACTTTGTATTAGTGTAAATTCTCAGTAGCTCTAAGTAGTTTTGTGTCTCTGGAAAGACTATGGTAGTTATAGTGAGCATTTTTGTGACTGTGGAGGTTTTGTAATGGTAGTCCTGTCTTTGTATGAAGTGGCAGTAGTCTTCTGTGTTTGTAGAGGGACACTGCAGAGTAGCTCTGTTATTGTATCCAATGGAAAGAGCCATCAGTAGTATTTATCTTTGTGGAGACACTTTGGAGACACTTTGTGGAGTACTTGTTTTGTGTGAAATGGGAATACCTGTCAGTAGGGGTGTGCAATATTGAGAAATATTTATATATATATATATATATATATATATATATATATATATATATATATATATATATATATATATATATATAAATATATATAAAGACTTTTTCTGGATTTTATTAATAACGATCATTAGACGATAGTTTGTCTATGTACAGTATATCTTGGGTCTAAAGTATTCAAAAGGTGTTTGAACCTACCTCTTTAAATAACCTGAATTGACAAAAGCGAGAGATGCACCAATATTAGAATCGGATATCAGTCCTTATATCAACACAGTCGACTGGATCAGGCATCAGAAAATTAAGCTGATCCATGTGACCAATCCATTCACTTTAATTTTGCAATATAATACTGATATACTGATATTATATATATATATCTATATATATATATATATATATATATATATATATATATATATATATATATATATATAGTGGTGCTTGAAAGTTTGTGAACCTTTTAGAATATTTCTGCATAAATATGACCTAAAACATCATCAGATTTCCACACAAGTCCTAAGAGTAGATAAAGAGAACCCAGTTAAACAAATGAGACAAAAATATTATACTTGGTCATTTATTTATTGAGGAAAATAATACAATATTACATATTAGTGAGTGGCAAAAGTATGTGACGCTTTGCTTTCAGTATCTGGTGTGGGACCCCCCTGTGCATCAAATAACTGCAACTAAACCATTTCCTGTAACTGTTGATCAGTCCTGCACACAGGCTCTTTGGAGGAATTTTAGCCCATTCCTCCATACAGAACAGCTTCAACTCTGGGATGTTGGTGGTGGGTTTCCTCACATTAACTGCTCGCTTCAGGTACTTCCACAAAATTACGATTGGATTAAGGTCAGGACTTTGACTTGGCCTTTCTGAAACATGAACTTTATTCTTCTTTAACCATTCTTTAGTAGAACGACTTGTGTGCTTAGAGTCGTTGTCTGGCTGCATGACCCACCTTCTCCTGAGATTCAGTTCATGGACAGATGTCCTGATATGTTCCTTTAGAATTCTCTGAGATAATTCAGAATTCATTGTTCCATCAATGATGGCAAGCCGTCCTGGTCCAGATGCAGCAAAACAGGCCCAAACCATGATACTACCACCACCATGTTTCACAGATGGGGTTCTTCTGCTGGAATGCAGTGTTTTCCTTTCTCCAAACATAACGCTTCTCTTTTAAACCAAAATGTTCAATTTTGGTCTCATCTATCCACAAAACATTCTTCCAATAGTCTTCTAGCGTGTCCACGTGATCTTTAGCAAACTGCAGACAAGCAGCAATGTTCTTTTTGAAGAGCAGTGGCTTTCTCGTTGAAACCTGCCATGCACACCATTGTTGTTCGGTGTTCTTCTGATGGTGGACTCATGAACATTAACATTAGCCAATGTGAGAGAGGCCTTCAGTTGCTTAGAAGTTACCCTGGGGTCCTTTGTGACCTTGCAAACTATTACACGCCGTGCTCTTGGAGTGATCTTTGTTGGTTGACCACTCCTGGGGAGGGTAACAATGGTCTTGAATTTCCTACATTTGTACACAATCAGTCTGACTGTGGATTGGTGGAGTACAAACTCTTTAGAGATGGTTTTGTGTTGTGAACAGCAGACTTTGATACAGCCCTGTTCTTTAAATAAAACAGGGTGCCCACTCACACCTGATTGTCATCCCACTGATTGAAAACACCTGACTCTAATTTCACCTTCAAATTAACTGCTAATCCTAGAGGTTCACATACTTTTGCCACTCACTAATATGTAATATTGGATCATTTTAATCGATAATTAAATGATCAAATATATATATATTTTTTCATTTGTTTAAATGGGTTCTCTTTATCTACGTTTAGTACTTCCTGAAAGTAGATCTGATGATGTTTTAGGTCATATTTATGCAGAAATATGGAAAATTCTAAAGGGTTCACAAGCTTTCAAGCACCACTGTTTGTATATGTACAATATGTATGTATATGTGTGTGTATATATATATATAATATATAATGAGGTCAAACAGGTGCCAGTAATACAGGTAATAAGTAGAGGACAGAAGAGCTTCTTAAAGAAGTTGTTACAGGTCTGTAAGAGCCAGAAATCTTGCTTGTTTGTGGGTGACCAAATACTTATTTTCCACCATAATTTACAAGTAAATTCTTTTAAAATCCTACAATGTGATTTCTTGGATTTTTTATTCGTCATTTTGTCTCTCATAGTTGCAGTGTACCTATGATGAAAATTACAGACCTCTCTCATCTTTCTAAGTAGGAGAACTTGCACAATCAATGGCTGACTAAAGACATTCCAGCAAAAGAACCTTATCTCATCTGTGAAACATGGTGGTGGTAGTATCATGGTTTGGGCCTGTTTTGCTGCATCTGGACCAGGACGGCTTGCCATCATTGATGGAACAATGAATTCTGAATTATATCAGAGAATTCTACAGGAACATATCAGGACATCTGTCCATGAACTGAATCTCAGGAGAAGGTGGGTCATATGAACAATATGTATGTACATGTATATATACACTGCATATATGCACACTGCAACTATGAGAGACAAAATGACAAATACAAATCCAGGAAATCACATTGTATGATTTTAAAAGAATTTACTTGTAAATTATGGTGGAAAATAAGTATTTGGTCACCCACAAACAAGCAAGATTTCTGGCTCTCACAGACCTGTAACAACTTCTTTAAGAAGCTCTTCTGTCCTCTACTTATTACCTGTATTAATTGCACCTGTTTGACCTCGTTATCTGTATAAAAGACACCTGTCCACAACCTCAAACAGTCAGACTCCAAACTCAACCATGGCCAAGACCAAAGAGCTGTCGAAGGACACCAGAAAGAAAATTGTAGATCTGCACCAGTCAGGCTGGGAAGAGTGGGGTCAGCCACTGATTGTGCAAGTTCTCCTACTTATACTACTTATAGTATATATAGTTTAATATATACTATAGTTTAATATGTAAGATGTTTGACTCCTTTTTATTTTGAATTTGAATGCTGTGCAAAGGTCCTGCACAATTTTTTAGGAATTTAGAACATTTATATCTGTGTGTTAATTTGTTATATTTTGTTTTACAAAGTTAGTAAAGTAATGCTTTAGCCAATACTGATGCCTTAATGGTATAATTTTTAATAGTGCAACTGTGGTATCGCATCGATATCGGGTATCAACCGATATGCAAAGTTTGTGTCGTATCGGTACTGAAAATGTCTGATTGGTGCACCCCAAGTTACAACAATAGTAAAGATATTATTGTACATGATACATGCACCTGTTAGTACCTGTCAGTAGTTTTAGGTCTTTGAGGAGGGACTGTTGTCTTAAGAGAGACATGGCAGAAACTATCGATTGTAGTTTGTCTCAGTGGTGGAACATCAGTTCAGCTTTTACTGTATTCATACTAACTGTCAGTAATTGTCTTTTATGAATGGTCTGTTGCAGGTAATTCTGTCTTTGTGTGAAAAATGCCAGTAACCGTCAAAACACTTTTCTGCCTCTGTGGTAAGATTGTGTAGACTAGTTTTGTCTTAGAGTAAAATTGTAGTAACCGTTAGTTGTATTGCGTCTCTGTGAAGGAACTTGAGAAACTAGGTCTGTTTTCATATGACATACAATTAACTGTCAGTAGTTTTATGTTTTAGGTGGTATTAAAAAAATATATTAGTTATGTCTGTGTGAAATGGTAGTAACTCAGTAGTCTGATATCTGTGGAGGGACTATAGGCAGTAGTTCTGTCTTTGTGTCATGATGAAATGCCAGTAACTGTCAGTACCAGACTCTCTGCTGCAGCTCTTAATGGGTTTATCTGAGGAACAGTCGCTGCTGGCGTCCCACGGATTAGACTGCCAGTTCACAGTAGGATTGCAGAGGTGGACATGGGCGAGAGAGAGTGGAAGAGAATGTGTGAGTGTATTAATGTGAGATTGGTACACGGTGTCGATGCAGTGGTTAATGCAGCGGTTGGGATGTGTGTACTCGCTTCTCTTAGATGTGTTTGTGTGTGTGGGTGGGATGCTTGTGTAGGTTGCTCTGTGTGTGCGCATGTGTGAGAATGTGTGTGAGATTAAGAAGGTGGATGTACGTGGGTGGTGGGACGTCTGTGCGTGGGAGCATCTGTGAATCCTCTCTTAGTTTCTCTTTCTTACTGTCTTTGTCTCTAGAATTAGTAGGCTGATTCATGATGGACTTTTTTTAGTGTGTATGCCAGCAATACCAGAACCCATCTGTAATATCACTAGGGCTGTGCTAAAAAATCGATACAGCAATATATCGCAGTATTTATTTTTGCAATATACTACATTGATTTTCAGCTTTTTCATTTTGAATGGGGTGCAAACTACAATCTCTGCTTCTGTAGATGTCGGAGTACAGTGTTTTGACTCAGTTTGTCCGCTGAATTATATATGTATTAAGACGATTTCGATTGTACACTGTAACTTGTATTTCACTGTAACTTATATTTTCAGTGAACTATGTGGAATATCGTAATATGCATTTTATCATGTGACCCATGTATCGTGATGTGCATCATGTATCATGTATCGTATATGACAGTGGCGAAGTATCTCTTACTGATCCATCTAAAGTGTACACCTGTACAGCCTCATTTGAAGAACTGTAATGCAACCACCATGTCTGAATGAGAAGCTGGAGGAGTAGGTGAGAGAAGTGGTGTGATGTGAGCCCAGAGAGTGCTTTCATTCATCATTTCTCCATTGTGGAGTCTAAAATTGGTAATATACTTGGATGACTTTTTGCAGATAAATTCTATGTTTCCCTGTACTTTGAACAGGACAAAATCACAAAACAGTGCTTCTACAAGTTAATGCAGGTCCTTCACAACCAGTTTCCAAAAGAACAAATCAGAGTTCGAACGACCTTCTAGAACCAATTAAGTTCGAATTCCGAGGTAGCTTAAAGGTAAAGGTTAGTAAGATGTGTCCAGTCCAGATTGGATCCAGAGTCTTGGTGAATGAATCCTTGTGAGTGTAGGATTTCTCATACACTCGTTGCCAAAAAAAGTAAAGCGCCCAAATAGAAATGTTGGATTGCTGCGAAACGCAGCATGCCATTACGTCGCAGGCAGATATGTAAATGATTACAGTTGTGGTCTGATTAGACACTGGGCCTTGCCACAAATGATCGTAAAAGGGCTTCCACCATTGCTCTATAAAAAGGTTCTCAGAGGCTACCTTTGTGTAGTGTACCTCTTGGTGAGAGATTGATGACTGCTAGACATGCCTCTATGACACAACTGGCTAATGCTGAGCCTGTAGATCTTCCACACTCATTGCTGGTGTCCTAGCTTGTCCCATAAATTCTTGATCGGCGATAAATCTCAAGACTGAACAGGCCAAGGAAGTGTTGCAATCTGGCAGAGGCATTACTGGTTTAACCCTTGCTGTGCTTGGGTGAGCATTATCCTGCTGAAAAATGCCAGTTGGAAGCCCTGCTGTGAGAGGCAACAAATGTGGCCGCAGGATGTCCTTCACATATTGCTGATTTGTTTGTGTCCCTTGTATCACTACTAGGGGTGACCGACCGCTGTATGCACTGGCTACCCAGATTGTCACACCAGCAGTTGGGGCAGTGTGTCGCTTTACAGCGTTCACAACACAACTGCAAACTAAGGTGATGGTGGCTGACTGTCAGGTGCAGCTGCTCGTGCTTGTTGGTGGATCAAGTGATCTTCCATACTGGTGGTCTGTCTGGGCCATCAGGAGTCTGTTCATCATGTGTGAGTGCCCTCATTGAACCACTGCTCCCAACACCTCCTAACAGCTAGGTCCGAACAGAAAAACGGCCATCCTTTTCTCAGTCCAATGATGAGCCCCCTCTCAAAGTCTGTCAACTTGGCAAAATGTTTTTGAGTGCATCATAGAGGCATGTCTGGCAGTCAACGATTTCGCACCAAGAGGTACTCTACCCAAAAGTAGCCTCTGAGAGCCTTTTTGTAGACAGCAGGGGAAGCACGTTTACGCCCTCTTGTGGCAAGATTCAGTGTCTAATCAGACCACACCTGTAATCATTTACATACTGTATCTGCCTGAGACTTAACTGCATGCTGAGTTTTGCAGCAACCTTCATTTCTACCTGGGTACTTTTTTTGTCAATGAGTGTATTTGTTTAGGTTTCTTAACCATTCCTGGAACTAGCAGAATCTCTCCATCCTGCAGTAACTACCAATCTCAGAGGATCAGTGCGTCAGGAAAAAAAACCCCCAACACACTGCATTTATTTGTACTGCTGCTCATCCCATCAGGTTGCTTTGGGGAGCTCACAGCCACCCATTATTGTGACTAGTGTCACTTTGAGCTATAGCGCTGAGAGGAATATCACCCTGTCAATCTATATTCTGTATACAATACTACAGAGTGAAAGCTTTACCACTGGACCACTGCAAAGCAAAGTTCAAAGTCAGGATACTAATTCATTCATTTTCCATACCTGCTTAATCCAATTCAGAGTCACAGACACAAGGCGGGAACCAAGCATAGACAGGGTGCTAGTCTGTCACTGGGCACATACGTTTTACTGGATATACATGGATGGGTTGTACTGAATGCTCCAGTGACTCTCAATTTTGCTGCTTCCAACAAGTCAGTTCATCAACTTTCTACCCTGCTGTCCAAAGTTTATAGTGAATTGGTTTGCCAAGTTTGATTGAGAACTTGGCTGGCTTGCACAGAAACTTGACCTCAACTCCAGCAGACACCTTGAAACTGCACTGGAATGCCAAAGTTGAGCCAGGGCTTATTTTCTAACAGAAGGCGACCTCACAGTTATGTTCCAAAATCTAGTGGAAAGCCCTCTTAGTTGAACAAAAGTGGTTGTAGCAGCAAATGTGGGTGTCAAACTACAAACAAATACCCATAATTTTTTTGGGCATTCACAAACCTTTGTCTATATAGTGTATACCAACAGCATTGTACAATACAGCCATCATTGCCATCATCACCATTTGTTTATTCTTGTTGTTTGGTATATTCTGTCATTGCTATTTGTGTTTTGTTTGTTTTGTTAGCGTATTGTAACTTGCTGATTTTACTTACCTTGAGTTTTCTCACATATAAAAGCAGTTGTTTCATATGTTCGACTGTCAGTGCTTACTAGGACTGCAGAGGTGATCATGGGTGAGAAACAGGGAGATACAATGCGTGTATGTATTACTGAGAGATTTATACACAGTGTATCAGTCATAGGAACATAGTAAGACTGGTTGTGCAGTGTCTATGGTTGTGATGCTTTTATGGGTTACTCTCTTTATGTGGATGTACAGGGATGCGTGTGAGATTAAGGCGCCGGATGTACGTGGTTGGTGGTGGTGGGACGTCTGTGTGTGGGTGTACATGAAAATGAGCAGTGTGAAATTGGCTTTCTGTGTAGCCCATTCTCCATTCCTTGCTCCTTCTTATTCTCTCTAGAATTAGTAGGCTGATTAATGATAGGCTTGCTGTGTGTACGGTAGCAATTCCAGCACCCATCTGTAACATCACCAGACTCCCAGTCATGGCATATTCCCCAACCGCACCATCCAACCGTTCTACAGCCTATCTGTACCTGTAAAGCCTAATTCTGAAAATATTTGTAGAATGACCATTACCTTCAGCTTCTAGGAGCAAGATGTGAACCAGAACGTTGGGAAGTGAAGTTGGTGATATGTAGTACTGTGTAGAAGTTTTAAGCCACCGTTAGATTTGTTGTTTTAGCAATGGTATAATGATCGTATTGTGACCCGAAAATTTCACACTTGGATTTGTCACTCCATAATACTCTTTTCCACAGATCTTCATTCCAAGCTTTGTGAGCTTTAGCATATCTTAGTTTTTTCACCTTGTTCCCCCTGTGCTACCCTTCCAAAAAGACCATTCCAGATCAAGCTTCTTTGAACATCTAGGTTGCCAAAGGAGGTTGGGTCCCTTTTTGAGTCTTGGTCCTCCAAAGGTTTTCTTGCTGTCACCCTAGGCTTGCTGAGTTTGGACTTTGGGTCTGTATAGTAGATAACTGTAAAGCTGCTTTGACTCCAGTTTCCTCCCACAGTCCAAAGAAAAGTGTCTCTAAAGTGCCCATATTATGTGAGTGTATGTGTCCTATGATGGATAGGCGCCCTGTCCAGGGTTGTTCCTGCCATGCGCCCTATGCTGCTGGCTAGGAACTGGCTCTTCCACGACCCTGTCCAGGATTAAGCGGATGAGAAAATTAATGAATGAATGAAAGATGCTTGAGACTATGTCTGTAGGAGGGTCAAATTGGGAATCCTGATGAAGCTGCCAGATGCTGCTACTAAAGTGTGAGGAGAGCTCACACTAAATACTTCCCAGCTGTTTTCCCCAGTTTTTAATACTGCATACAAATTTCCTGGGTGTATTCTGATAAAGAGATTGAGAAATAATTATACATCATCGTTATGCCATTGCTAAAACAATGGTAAAATACTGCAGGTGAAAGTGAAAGTTCCCATTTTGGCGGCCCCTGTTCAGGGTCGAGGGTGTATCTAGAGGCTAACCAAGAACGGATTGGGTTCCGGCAAAAGTGGTATCTGGATGGGATGGCGGTCTATCGCAGGGCCACATATTTGTGACCTTACAAGCCCAGGTCATCAAGAACTGCTTTATCTATCAGCAGGCTTATATTGAGCCACATGAGCTGTATATACTTATACAGTACATGTATATGTTATAATGCAGTTGTGAAGCTGACATTCATCAGACAGTTTGTGTGATGCAGGGGTGTTCAATGTTTTTTAAATAGGAGACAGATTGGACTATGTCAAAATACTTAACGGCTGGTCTCACTTTCCAAAAACATTAGTCATAAATTATTCAAAACACTGTATTTAAAATAACAAAAAACCAACCGTACAGAACAAGCAATATTTAATTAACTACTGATTTTAATGTTAATGCAATAACTGCAGCATAATATCAAAAGACTTTCAAAAATACCAAAAACTTAACTGCAAATTATTTAGGCTGAAAATTTCATGCATAATACTGCACCTGTAAAACATGTATCTTCCGTCAGTATTTCTCATGTAGATTGTATTTTAGTACTCAGTTGCTATGCATTACCGATCTGTGGAACTCGATAAAAAAGCAAGTATTTTATTAAGCCACATAATCAACTAAATGCAAAAAATATTTTACAGATAGTCCTAGTGTTAATGTTGAAACCAGATGTTACAACTCACCAGAAGAGACAGAACACTAGAAACTAATGTGAGGGATGGTGTTGCGCCTTCGACTGCATTATACAGCTGTAGTGGTGACATGCAAGATGTCATGTAAGTGGTTATCAGTCAGTCTGGACCTCAAGCCTGTACGACTGATGCAGAGGGCCAATTAAAATCTGTCTGCGGGCCACATTTGGCCCTAGGACTGGAGTTTGGATACCCCTGGTGTAATATGTTCATGTGCATGACAGGAACGAGTCACCGGATCATCACCGGATGTGACTATGGTGTTTCAGTCTAAAATTCTTAGGTACTTATTTTGGTATCAGTGCATCACTGTTTCCACTCACTCCTGCCTCAGTGGAAGCTTATAAGTCTCAGCTGTGCAGCCACACACACACACACACACACATCCTCTCTCAGTGAATCCTGCGGTATTTTGAAATTTGTTAAATATGTAAGCTATCAACAGGAGTTAGATATCCTACCTTTCCTGGTCATTCATGTTGCTTGTGGTATATTCAGGGCCCTGTGTTTCAGTC
Organism: Ancistrus triradiatus; assembly: GCA_025084515.1. Taxonomy (NCBI): domain Eukaryota; kingdom Metazoa; phylum Chordata; class Actinopteri; order Siluriformes; family Loricariidae; genus Ancistrus; species Ancistrus triradiatus. The sequence goes on along the minus strand of JAJAGP010000069.1, from coordinate 21,065 downwards.
AGATTGTTCGTGGTGGACACCGTCTTGAACATCTTGGTTCCTGCTTGGCCAGGTTCCCTGCAGTGGACTTTGTTGTGTGCCGCAGAGTGCTGATTGCAGCGATGGGAAAGTACTTCAGGGCTGCCCCACATCTCAGACACACACACACTGTATTGGCCAGAGAGAGGGGAGCCATTCTGTCGAGTGTATACGCACTGTGCTGTCTGTCTAAAGACACTGCCTGTACGCTCCCAGACATGCAGAAGCAGTGGCAGATCAGCTCTGAGGTAAGAACAGAGAATTATAAGTGCCGGTTTAGCTTGATGAATGTTGTAACAGGGCTGGATTTAGCAGATGGCTAAGCTTGCTCAATCTTGTCCCTAAAAAGCATTTAGCCCTGCATGGCTGCTTACTTTTCTGCATTTCTGTCTCTCTGAAACTGCCTGTATCTTTATCCTGTCTCTATGGCTTGTTAGCTTCTGTTTCTGCTCCTCCTCTCTTACTCTCTTATCTTTCTTTAGTGTTTTTCTCCCTCACGGTCATGATACTTCCGAGATGCTGACCGACTGTATGAAGTCTCCTTTTCTAAATGTTCCAGATGGAGCTTGCGCTACACAAGCATGGAAGTGGCCACTTGTGCACTCTAGCACCTACTCAAAGCGCTCATGAAGTACTTTAGAGTAGTTGAAGCAGATGGAGCAGATGTCTGTGGTGTTTAGGAGGTTTTTTTTGAAGATCATATTCTATGGTCTGGTCTCTAGGCCTGTTGTGCAGCATTTATCTCATATTTGTTTTGGCTGGTAAAGACTTGACACACACAGACGCACACAAGTCCGTAACAGTGAGAACCGAGTGTCTTTTGCTGCCTGTGTTCACATGCATTCTATCAATCAGATCCAGTCCAAATCTCAGAGTGCATTCTTGCTTCTCCTGCCCATCTCTTCACAGCCCTGTACAATATCTTCTTTGTTTACTCGGCTGCTCCAGTTACGGCCTAATTCCATGCTGTCTGAAAGTGAGACAGAGAAAGTGAGATGCAGAGAGGGTTCATGTTTCCCTTATGCCTGTTGGACAAGTACATATGGGAGACTTATCCTGTTAACACACATCCGCGTGGTAGGTGGCAGTTAGCACCTTCCCCAAACACTTCAGAGAGTTCAGTGTCTTCATGATTTGCATTGGATTGCATTTGCGTGGTTTTATGTTTAGTCTTGTTTTGCTGACTTGCATGACTTGTTCCTGCACAGGAATGAAAAGTAGGCTAGTGACCAAATTTGCTGTCATTGCAGAAAAGAAATATATGCTACCAGACTCCATTTACTCTCTGAGCGGTTCATACTGGAGTTGATTGCTGTTTGGATTGCAGTGATGGGCAGCATGATGGTTAGCGCTGTCGACTCGGAACCTGGGTTTGAGTCTCAGCCAGGTGGTTGTCTGTCTGGAGTTTTCATGTTCTCATCGTGTCTGTATAAGTTCAGTCTGGGTACTGTGGTTTCCACCCACCTTCCAAAGACTTGCATTAGGTCGGCTGTATCTAAAACAGTATTCCATTTTGAGCGTGTGCACACGTGCTCTTTGATGAACTGACACCCAGCTTAGAGTTAGATTTCTGTGGTTGTGCCCTGTGCTACCTGTTGGCACCAACCATGACACTGAATTAGATTAAGCTGGTATGGAAAGTGAGTGTGTGTGTGTGAGTGAAGTACAGCAGCTTGACACCTAAAAAAAAAACAAAACATCATTTCAAAATCCTACAACACACCACAACGCACTATAAAGCCACATAAAGCCCCAAAAATGCATATAAAAAACAGAGTTTCTTACATTTACTTTGACTTTTATTTAATTGACTGTATGAACCCGAGATATTTCATGTTTTGTTGGGTCAACTTAATTTCATTTGCTAATAAACACTCATCCCTGCATTTCAGGCCTGAAACACATTCCAAAAAAAAAGGTGGGACGGTAAAGCATTCCATTCCTTTTCACCACACTTAAAAGACATTTTGGCACAGAGGATACCAAGCGATTTAGTGTTTCAAGTGTTCTTTTGTCCCATTGTTCCTGCAAACACGTCTTAACAGTACGAGGTCATCATTGTTGCATTTTTCGTTTCAAAATTCTCCACACATTCTCTGTTGGGGATTGGTCATCACTGCAGGCAGGCCAGTTCAGTACCCGTACCATCTTCTTTTGCATCCATGCCTTTTTAATGCGTGCAGCATGTGGTTTTGCATTGTCTCGTTGAAAAATGCATGGACGTCCATGGAAAAGATGTCTTGAAGAAAGCAAATGTTGCTCTAAGATCTCAATGTGCTTTTCTGTGTTAATGCTGCCATCACATAAGTGTAAATGACCTTTGCTAAGGGCACTAACACAGCCCCATACCATGGCAGAACCTGGCTTTTGGACTTGTTGCTGATAACAGTTTGGGGGTCATTTGGTCAGGAGCACACAGCGTCCATTTTTTCCAAAAAAGAATACTGATTCATCTGATCACAAAACACATTTCCACTGTGTGATGGTCCATCCTATTGTTGAATGACAGTTCTTGATGCAGTGCCGTCTGAGGGATCAGAGATCACGGGCATTAAGCTTAAGTTCAGCGCCCTTGGCCTTGAAATTCCTCCCGATTCCTTGTATTGGTTAATGATATTATGCATTGAGAAATATGCAAATCCAGTCCAGTCTTTCTTTGAAGTACACTCTTTTTGATTTTCTCACGCATTTGTTGACAAACTAGAGATCCCCTGGCCATCTTTGCTCATCTTTGCTCATCATAGACTCAGCCTGTTTTAAATCACATCATTTGCTTTTTTTTTACCTCATTACTAGCCATAAATTGCCCCGTCCAAATTTTTTTGGAATGTGTTGCAGGCCTGAAATGCAGGAATGGATATTTATTAACAAATGAACTGAAGACAAAACATGTTCATACTGTCTTCAACGAAATAAAAGTTAAAGTAAATGTTAGAAACACTGTGTGCTTTTTAAATGCATTTTACATCCATACTGTCCCAACCTTTTCTGATTTGGGGTTGTACCATTTTTGGCATCGCTAAAGTGTCCCAGTGTGTGTCAGTACAAGTGTGCGTGTTTACGTGTGTTGTCGATGGACTGGTGCCCTGTCTAGGGATGGTTCCCTCCTTGCGCCCCACACTACAGGACCATATATCCTCTTTTTACCAGACATGTTGTCTTTTTTGGGAGCTAAAAGCTGCGTTCAAGGATTTCTAAATTGCCTAAAATGTCTGGTATTTGGCTGTGCTCTCATTTTGATATTGGCTTTCTACAGCTGTACACACAGCCATTTTTCAAACTGATTTGTAATCATTACTCATTACGTGCGTGTAAAGCACCACATCACAGCAACAGCCTGAGGCAGACAGAGTAGTCCATGTCTTGAAAGTATACCTGAGCACATCTTGATAACTACTGAAATAGTGAATTTTTATGGCAACAAGATTTTTTTCTTTGGCCAAAGAAACAATACTATGTAGAAGGTGGTAAAAAATACTCTTTGTTTAATTATTTGTTTATTTATTTTTAAGGATATCTAAAAATCTCATTGGAATGGACTAAGATTATCTGTCCATATGTTTACTAAAAGCCATTTGTTATTAGTCTTGTTAACCATTCTGTTTTGTTGAGATATGTCCAATTTTCCTCTATCTTAAATAAGATCTCTGTCATCTGACTGACATAAGCCTTCATGTCTCTCTCCAGACTATCCATATACAGGAATTCTGGTCTCTGGACCAGAAGGTCCAGGGTTCAAATCCCACCTCTGCCAAGCTGTCACTGTTGGGTCCTTGAGCAAGACCTTTAACCCACAATTGCTTGGATTGTAAGATTGTACCAATTGTTAGTCGCTCTGGGTAAGGGCGTCTGCTAAATGCTGTAAATGTAAATGTAAATGTGTTCTAGTCAAATCTGACCTGCCAGAGATAATGGATAGAATCACAGTGCTATTCCTTTAGAGATTTCTCTATTTCTGCATGAATAAATCCTAAACATTGTCAGTTTTTCACACAAGTTCTGAAATAATGGTCCAATATTACCTATCTGTGAGTGGCAAAGGTATGTGAAACGTTGCTTTTGGTACAGAAATAACTGCAAATAGCCAATTCCGGTAACTGTTGATTTGAGACTGTACATCGACTTGTAGGAATCTTAGCTCATACAGAACAGCTACAACTCTGGGATGTATGTGTGTTTCATCACATGAACTTTTTACTACAGGCCCTTCCACATCACTTCTATTGGATGTAGGTCAGGGCTTTGACTTGGTCATTTCAAAAACAATAACTTTATTCTGAAAGAAGAAACATTTTTTGGTGTATTTAGGGTTGTTGTCGTTCTACATGACCCATTTTCACTCGAGGATGAGTTCACGGACAGATGTCCTGACATTTTCCTTTAGAATTTGCTAGTATAATTCAGAATTCATTGTTCCATCACTGATGGCAAGCCCCGATGGCTCAAATGCAGCAGAACAGTCTCAAACCATGATACTACCACCACCTTGTTTCAGAAAAATTTCTGCTTTCTTCGATAGAGTGATTTTCATTCTACAGATATAACTCTTCTCCTATAAACCAGAAATTAATTTTTTTGTCTCATCTGTCCACAGATGCTAATAGGGTTCTGGCTTGTCCACATGATCTTTAGCAAACTGCAGATGGGCAGCAATGTTCTTTCTGGAGAGCAGTGGCTTTCCCCTTGCAGACCTACCATGCACTAGGGCTGTGCTAAAAAATTGATACAGCAATATATCACAATATTTATTTTGCGCAGTATCCTACATCGATTTTCAGCTCAAAAGATTGATTTTTTTAAAGGAATAAAAAACACATTTTAAATTTGATGTAAACTACATCTGCTCCTTTGATGTCACAGTACAGTGTTTTGTCTAAGTTTGTCTGCTGAATTATATATGTATAATCTGATGTATTAAGACAACTCTTATCGTACACCATAACTTTTATATCAGCTATTTTTATATTCTATATTTATATTCTCTAGGATAGTTATTCATGTAGGGGCTAATGATATACGCCTTCTTCAGTCAGAGGTTACTAAGGCTAATTTTGTAGAGGTGGTTAGCGTGGCGAAGGCGATGTCCGATGCTGTAGTCTGCTCTGGCCCCATCCCAATGCGGCAAGGTGACCAAGCCTACAGCAGGTTATTGGTCGCTGACTGCTGGCTGTCCAAGTGGTGCTCTGAAAACAAACGTGGGCTTTATAGGACAACTGGACAGCCTTTGAGGGTAAACCTGTCCTCTTAGGATGGGACGGTGTCCATCCCACTCGGGAGGGGTGCTGCTCTCATCTCCTGCAAACATTGCCCATAGTCTTATGGCCCGATTGGGTTAGGGGGCTGACTATCAGAGCATGGGTCAGGGCAGCAGACAGGGACTGGCTAACCAACTGTCCTGCTGGTAGCCAGGCACCGTCACCCAGATAGCCAAATTTTTGACAAGAGTTAGGTGTTTACAGCTAAATCCCATTACAAGGCTAATTCTTTGAAATACTGATTCTTAATGTGGACTGAGATCCAATCGTTTATGGAAGTCAAAACCCACACTCTTTTCAGCTATCATCTTTACACTATTTACCGTCCTCCTGGTCCCTATTCAGAATTTCTTCATAGGAATTTGCTAACTTTTTCTTTCATGCTTACTACTGTCAACAGATAAGGCTTTAATTGTAGGTGATTTCAATATTCACTTTGACAATGAGCAGGATCCACTTAAAATTGCTTTCGAGTCCATCTTAGAATCCATGGGTATCACTCAGAATGTGATGGGACCAACCCACCGCTGTAATCATACTTTAGATCTAATATTAACATTTGGTATCAATATAGATAACCTTGATGTTTTCCCGCAAAGTGATTCGATTTCAGATCACTATCTTTTAGTATTTTAGTATTATCTTTTTTCTATCTTATATGCATTTCACTGAAGAGATGGTGTCACTCATATTCAGCAGAAATTATTGCACTTTAAATATGTCTGAAGGTTACTACATTTTCCAGAACGACTTGCAACTGATACATTGTTAGAGTGTACTACCGAAGAAATTGTGTGTTAAGGGCTTTTTTTCAAGGGCTTTAGCATTTTGGCATTGCTGGGCTTGATCCCTGGAACTTTTGGTTTGTAGTCCTTCACCTTAAACTCTGTGCCACCACAGACCCATAAGTCCTATACTATGAGTATGCTTGCAAGTAGTTGCAGAGCAACATGCCTGTACAGTAACAGTACTTATGCCAACATTGGTAACTGGAATATACACTCACTGATCACTTTATTAGGTCCACCTCCATGTTTCTACACTCATTTTTATCAGTTCCACTTACCATATGAAGCCTTTTTCAGACTGTAGTCCCCCATCTGTTTGGGTGTCAGGATTAATTTTATTTATATGAGCGCTTTTTTCAATGGAGCATTGTCTCAAAGCAACTTTACAAGTTTAGATTATCTCCTAATAACTACGTCCAATCCCAAATTGAGCAAGCCTAGGGCGACAGTGGCAAGGAAAAACTCCCTAGTTCTAGGAAGAAACCTTGGGAGGACCAAGACTCAAAAAGGGACCCAACCTCCTTGGGCGGTGTAGATGATAAATCTAAGAGCGAAACTAAAGTCATGGAGTCAAAGTTCGAATAAAATGTGAAGTTTGCACATCGACATTAAGTGGCCCGGGTGTGTACTATTTGGGTGGTGGATCATTCTCAGCACTGCCCTGACGCTAACATGGTGGTGGGTTAGTGTGTATTATACTGGTATGAGTGGATCAGAAACAGCAGTGCTCCTAGAGTTTTGAAACACCTCAGTATCACTGCTGTCAATAAGCCACTAACCAAAAATGTTCAGTTATCACCATCCTGTAGGCAGCATTATGTGGACACTAATGAGTGATTAGAGGATGACTAACACAAACTGTGCAGCAGCAGATGAGCTGCTGTATCTGACCTTACATCTACAAGGTGGAGCAATATGGTAGATGTGTCTAATAGAGTGCACAGTGAGTAAACACAGTGTTTTAAAACTCCAGCAGCACGGCTGTGTCTGATCCATTCGTACCAGAACAACACGCACTAACACACCACCGCCATGTCAGTGTCTCGGCAGTGCTGAGAATGATCCACCACCCAAATAGTACCTTATCTGTGGGGGTCCTGACCATTAGAGAACAGAGAAAGGGAACTAACAAAGTATGTAGAGAAACAGATGGACTAGTCTGTAATTGCAGAACTACAAAGTGCATCTATATGTCAAGTAGACCTGGACAATGAGTATAAAAACAAGGATGTACTTAAAGTGATCAGTGAGTGTACATGATTATGCTCTCATGTCACAGCATATGTGAACCACATGATGTTCTGTTGGTATTGTTGTATGTATGGGCTTTGAGGCTATAGCTGAAACAGGATTCTTGTCTGTTCCTGTAGTGCTTGTAGAATGCAAGTCAGGAGAAACTTTGACTGAAGTTTTTAAGCATACTAAGCTTACCTGTTGAGATCAATGTAATTTTAGATTAAAGCTTGAGTTACAGTTTTTAACACTTGTTTCACCAGCATTATCTTTACTGTGACCAAGATAAAATGAATAAGTTGCTAAGTTCCCTGGACAAAAAAGTGACATCCACAAATGTTTTATTCTTCAATTCCAATAGGTTGTCAACAAAGAAATTATATATCCTGCTATTATATACTAGAATACCATCAGTTTTGTCTGTACCTAAGTGTTTGTTTTTTGACTACGAACTCTATACTATATGTGAGTGACTATGCATGTTCCCTTGGTTACAGCCTGCATTATTATCCCATAATTTTGCTGTTGCTGAATAAGTTATTGACATTTGCTCACTAATTAAATTAGATGCTGAAGGGGGTAGGACTCTTAACCTCAGGTGGTAAATGTGTGATAAGCATTTTATTTCATGAGAGTGGCACTTTCCTGACCTTTTCTAACACTTATTCAGTAAGTAATTATATGGCTAAAGAGGACAAACCCTTGATTCTCTCCCTGTGATCTCACAACTATGAGTATGTGTTGTTTTTGTAATTAAATTCTGTGAAAAAAGTGAGTCTATTTTGGAGTCAGTGACACACCGTGACAGTAGGAGGAAACGTCTGCTTCTCTGTCCTGCTGTGTGTCCTTTAGCCTGTGGTGTTCTCACACAGCCCTGCAGTCAGAGTAATGCCTCCGAATCACTTTTAGTTTTGTCTACCAAAATGTTATTCCCATTTGAATCAAGATTAAAATAGCCCAGTTGTGCTGTCTGCAGTGTTGATTGAAAGTCTGTAAATTTGTTAGAATTTTCTGTATTTATGCAAAACATAAGATTTTTAGACAAGACCTAAAAGTAAAGAGAACCCAATTAAACAAATGAGACAAACATATTATATTTGACCATTTAAAGTGGGGCAAAAAAAGTATTTAGTCAGCCACTGATTGTGCAAGTTCTCCTACTTAAAAAGATGAGAGAGGTCTGTAAGTTTCATCATAGGTACACTTCAACTATGAGAGACAAAATGAGAAAACAAGTAAGATTTCTGGCTCTCACAGACCTGTAACTTCTTCTTTAAGAAGCTCTTCTGTCCTCCACTCGCTACCTGTATTAATGGCACCTGTTTGAATTTGTTATCTGTATAAAAGACAACTGTCCACAGCCTCAAACAGTCAGACTCCAAACTCAACCATGGCCAAGACCAAAGAGCTGTCGAAGAACACCAGAAAGAAAATTGTAGACCTGCACCAGGCTGGGAAGAGTGAATCTACAATTGGCAAGCAGGTTGGAGTGAATAAATCAACTGTGGGAGCAATTGTAAAAAAATGGAAGACATACAAGACCATTGATAATCTCCCTCAATCTGCGGCCCCACGCAAGATCTCATCCTGTGGGGTCAAAATGATCATAAGAACGATGAGCAAAAATCCCAGAACTACATGGAGGGACCTGATGAATGACCTGCAGAGAGCTGGGACCAAAGTAACAAAGGCTATTGTCAGTAACACACTACGCCGAGAGTGACTCAGATCCTGCAGTGCCAGACATGCCCCCCTGCTTAAGCCAGTACATGTCCAAGCCCATCTGAAGTTTGCCAGAGAGCATATGGATGATCCAGAAGAAGACTGGGAGAATATAATGTGGTCAGATGAAACCAAAATAGAACATTTTGGTAAAAACTCAACTCATCGTGTTTGGATGAAGAAGAATGCTGAGTTGCACCATACCTACTGTGAAGCATGGGGGTGGAAACCTCATGCTTTGGGGCTGTTTTTCTGCCAAGGGGACAGGACGACTGATTAAGGAAAGAATGAACGGGGCCATGTGTCATCAGATTTTAAGCCAAAACCTATTTCCATCAGTGAGAGCATTGAAGGTGGAACGTGGCTGGGTCTTCCAGCATGACAATGATCCCAAACACACTGCTCGGGCAACGAAGGAGTGGCTCCGTAAAAAGCATTTCAGGGTCCTGGAGTGGCCTAGCCAGTCCCCAGACCTCAACCCCATAGAAAATTTGTGTAGGTAGTTGAAAGTCCGTGTTGCCCAGCGACAGCCCCAAAACATCACTGCTCTAGAGGAGATCTGCATGGAGGAATGGGCCAAAATACCAGCTACAGTGTGTACAAACCTGGTGAAGACTTACAGGAAACATTTGATCTCTGTCATTGTCAACAAAGGTTATGTTACAAAGTACTGAGTTGAACTTTTGTTATTGACCAAATACTTATTTTTCACCATAATTTGCAAATAAATTATTTAAAAGTCCTACAATGTGATTTCTTGGATTTTTTTTCTTTTCATCTTGTTTCTCAAAGTTGAAGTGTACTTATGATGAAAATTACAGACCTCTCTCATTTTTTTAAGTAGGGGTTCAGCGTTCTTTTGATGGTGGATACATGAACATTAGCATTAGCCAATGTGAGAGAGGCCTTCAGTTGCTTAGAAGTTACCCTGGGGTCCTTTGTGACCTCGCCAACTATTACGCGCCTTGCTCTTGGAGTGATATTTGTTGGTTGACCATTCCTGGGAAGAGTAATAATGGTCTTGAATTTCCTCCATTTTTACACAAAATTGTCTGACTGTGGATTGGTGGAGTCCAAACTCTTTAGAGATGGTTTTGTAACCTTTTCCAGCTTGATGAGCATCAACAACTCAGAAATCTCCCTTGTTTATGCCATGATACACTTCCACAAACATGTATTGTGAAGAGGAGACTTTGATAGAGCCCTGTTCTTTAAATAAAACAGGGTGCCCACTCACACCTGATTGTCATCTCATTGATTGAAAACACCTGTTTCTAATTTCACCTTCAAATTAACTGCTAATCCTAGAGGTTCACATACTTTTGCCACTCACTAATATGTATTGTTGGATAATTTTCCTCTATTAATAAATGACCAGGTATACTGTTTTTGTCTCATTTGTTTAACTGGGTTCTCTTTGTTTACTTTTAGGACTTGTGTGAAAATCTGATGATGTTTTAGATCATATTTATGCAGAAATATAGGAAATTCTAAAGGGTTCACAAACTTTCAAGTGCCACTGTGTATTAACATATATCCAAGTATTGATATGTAGAGAGATGCAGGGTTGGATTGATGGATGAATGGATGCATGGAGTTTGACAGACATCCCTCCTCCAACAGAGGTTTCGGTAGTCTCCTGCATATTGATACTGGCTTCCTGATGCCCACAAATTATATACAGTATCCTGGGTGAGAGAGAAGGACAGATGTAGTGAGAGTGTGACTAAGAGAGAGCATCCTGATAGGTCGTTGTAATGCCACCAGGCAGTTATTTCCAGCCATACAAGGCCAGACACCTATCTCTTTTAGTGGGGACAGACCTATATATCTGAAACTGAAAGCGAAATTAACATTGAAAATGCACATTTAGAATTTCTGGTATAATCTGACAAAAATTATATAACTTACTTGCGTTGTTGGGATCAATTAACACAGAAACATACTTATTCTGGCTACCACACGCGCATACAGCCACTATAAAGGGGCCAAGACATGTCACCCCACGACACATTCACTAATATGCTGATTGTTTCTTTCTAATGACAGGACTGGGCTTCTGTACTACAGTCCCATTCACATTTCAACCAGTGAGCAGTCTCCCCATTATAAAGTGGGGCAAAAAAGTATTTAGTCAGCCACTGATTGTGCAAGTTCTCCTACTTGAGATTTGAGAGAGGTCTGTAATTTTCATCATAGGTACACTTCAGCTATGAGAGACAAAATGAGAAACAAAAATCCAGCCAGTACATGAATAAGTCCGTCTGAAGTTTGCCAGAGAGCATATGGATGATCCAGAAGAGGACTGGGAGAATATCATGTGGTTAGATGAAACCAAAATAGACCAAATATTATTTTCCAAAATAACTTACAATTAAATTCTTTAAAAATGCTACAATGTGATTTCCTGGATTTTTTTCCTCATTTTGTCTCTCATAGTTGAAGTGTACCTATGATGAAAATTACAGACCTCTCTCATCTTTCTAATTAGGAGAACTTGCACAATCAGTGGCTGACTAAATACTTTTTTGCCCCACTGTATAATGACTCTGATAAGAGTCAGGGGTTGTACACCTGGTGTGAAAACTGGTGATCTGTGAAAATTTGGGCCATGTTCTTACAAATATAAGATGCAATGGCATTATCAATTTATGGAAGATTTGTTGTTATACGGAGCTTTAGCAAAAGGTTCAGCCACACAAGGGTGCTAGAATGCTGTACCGGTTTGTTCTGAGCTACTTGATTTAGTGACGCACTGATCCGCTACTCTGGACCGGACCAGCACAGATGCTGACCATATTAAACAAATCAGCCAGCCTTGCCCAATACACATTCAGTACTGTCTCTCAGCCACGGTCGCTCTTCACTTCCAAAATATGATAATCATCAAAAACACTTTGTTTTTATTAAGAGAAAAAAAGCTATTATAAATAGTTTTAATTATAGATGATCATATTATAGGCAAACGTAAATAAAAAATAGCAAGAGTGACATCAGCCATAGCTATTTGTGTAAGCTTCGTGCATCAGAATAAAAGTCACGTGCAGGAACCTGTCCCTTTAAAGTTACCGAATCAGCTTCACTAGCAGAAAATGTTTTAAAAATATAAAATAAATATGTAATTTTTTGCATTATTATCAGTTTCATGTAGACTACAGAGTGATTGGTAATGGTTAAATTGAGAGGAGAAGACATGCACACCACGTAGGCACAGTACGAGGTCGGGATAAAACCACGGACGCTTGAGCTGCGAGGCGACCACGCTAACCGCTGTGCTTCCCCCATGGTGACTAACGACAGTTATGTCTGCAATTTAGAGCCATTTTTTTTATATTATTAAGTGTTAATAATAATTATTTATAATAACTCTTGATTTTCATTGTTAAAGATTACTTATCTTACTCCTTTTTCTTTAGTTATAACCTTGTCTTAGACACTATGAGGTATAAATTAAATGAAATAAAAATAAAAATAGCACTGATATTGGATCGGTATTTGGTATTGGCCGATACCCAGAGTTAATGGAATTTGTATTGGAAGAGTAAAATCCGGGATCAGTGCATTTCAAAATATGTGTATTTGCTCATGACTAGCCGAGCAGCAACTTTTGTCTTTTGTTGGTTACATTTCAGAGTGTCAGATCTTAAATCTAATCAGGCTTCAGTGCAGTAATTAAACATTCTCTAAAAACCAACACACACTCTAATTATTTTATACCATGCTCCAGTTCTGTGGTCTGCTGGTTGTGCAGCCCACATGAGGATGTTTAACACTGTGTGTGTGTGTGTGTGCGCGTGTGTACGTGAGTGTGGGTAATGTTTATATATCATTGTGGGGACCAAATGTCCCCACAAGGATGGAAAGATCTGACATTTTTTTACCTTGTGGGGACATTTGCTGCTTCCCAGAAACTTCCATCTTCCTTTCAAAAACCAAGAAAGTCAGAAGATTTCCATTAGGTTACTGAGGTTAAGGTTAGGGATATGTGTAGGTCTAGCATTAATTAGCTACAGCAGTTATTATGTCAAGTCATTATTATGCCTAAAGACCCCACAAACATAGTGAGACAGACTTATGTGTGTGTGTGCGCGCGTGAGTGAGTGTATGTGCATGTAGGGGGTTCTCTGTGTTTGGATCTACGTTGCATTCTACTGCAGCAGCTGGGCTCTGTCATCTAAGACTCTAAAAAAAAGCTTTTCAGCTTTTTATAGACTCTGGTTTTCCCTTGTAGAGGGTTGTTACAGTAATTGTAAAGCTCATGTGTGAAAGAGTGCTTGTTGAATAGATGTAGTAATGAACTACCACACCTGCTGAGATTCTAAATATAAAAAGATAACTTGTTGAAATATCTGTTTGATGGCTTTCCTTTATGTAGGTATGGACACAATCCATTAAGGCAAGTAAATCACTATTTCTTTAACTGATCTCAGTTCCTGGGAGTGTAAAAAAATTCCCACGCTGCTCTATAAAAAGTCTCTCAGAGGCTACTTTTGGTAGCGTACCTCTTGGTGAAAGATTGTTGATTGCTACTCATGCCTCTATGCCTACTATGCTGTAGTACACTCCTAGTTTGCAGAAGCAGGCATCCCAGCTGCTTCCATAAATGCTCAATTGGCGGTAAATCTGGCGACCGGGTAAGCCAAGGAGGTGTTGCAATCTGGTGGAGACATTACTGGGAAACCCCTGCTGTGTGTGAGCGAGCATTATCTTGATGAAAAATGACAGTTTGAAGCCCTGCCATAAGACACAGCACATGTGTATATCGTATATTAGTATATAGTATATTATAGATGTATATTAGTGTCCCTCGTATCATTACTAGGGGTCACCGACTGTTGCATGCAACGGCTCCCCAGACACCAGCAGGCACAACTAAAGGCAGGATTGAAGCGCTTAGCATGAAGCCTCCATACTTGAACCCGACCATTGATCTCGAACAGAACCTGGATTCGTTGGTAAAGACAATACGATCCCAATCTGTAGCAGTTCAGGTGTCTTACTCATGAAACAACTGCAAACAAAGGTGATGGTGGCTGACTGTCAATGACAGGACATGTAATGGGTGCCGTGACAACAAATGTCTTTCTTCAAAGAGCCTGAAAATGGTCTGGGCAGAAACACATGGGGTGTGTAGTGAATGTGCCACCTGTATATGGATGTTGGAACCACTGTTTCTTCTAAGATTCTGTAAACTGGAAAAAATGTCTTTAAATGCATCATAAGAGCATGTCTAGCAGTTAATGCTATTTCACAAAGAGGTATGCTACCCAAATGTAGCCTCTGAGAGCCTTTTTATAGACAGCGGGGAAAGCACTTTTACAGCATCTTGTGGCAAGATGCAGTGTCTAATCAGACCACTCTTGTAATCATTTACATATTTGCCTGCGACGTAACTGCATGCCGAGTTTTGCAGCAACTCGAAATTTTTATATGGGTGCTGTTATGGGTCGCCATATTTTTACTCCGACGGGGGGTTTTAGGACCCAAAGTGCAGTTAGCTCCAGATGGAAAGGGTGAACCAAAAGGGAAAAAAAGGGAATGAAGTAGGAATGGCTGTTGTGAGCACAGATGTAGTAGAGCTACACACATAATTCACTGGGCCAAAAAGGACACCGACTGAGGATCGATTCCTGAGCGCTGACATGTGATTTCACACTCTTAACATCACGCGCCACCCCATGGCTGATGATAAGACCGTGCCAGGAAGCCTTAAGGAGAATGACAAGAGTGTCAGGGAGATGCTTGCGCATGGAAACAAAACAGCAAATGAGCGCTGTACCAGAGGGAAGTACAAAGAGAATGTGGAGTGCGAAAGAAGCACGTCGAAAAGCGCTGAAAAAATGAGCGCAATGGCGTGCAGACTTGTGCTGAAGTCGTACGCTATAAGAGTACCTTGCTGCAACGCGCAGGCACAAAGAGCCAAGCAGCGAGAAGAAATCGCAGACGCCTACGAATCAACATGATTCGGCCACGGAACGCTGTGGGGCCGGGGACACAGCGGTCAGGATCTGCGACGCTAACGAGCGGTATCCTAACACATGCTGAGAATAATAAAGCACTCGCGGACAAGCACTGGCTTCCAGAGAAGCCGTCCCCGGTGACGTCAGCGATCGGGCATGCGTGGAACGCGCGATCAGCCGGTAACGGACATAGGGGCAGAAGGAGAGTAGCGAACATGGGAAACCTCAAACCCTACTCTAGCCGCTAATCCCTGGCTTACCTCGGGCTTTTACCCTACGTCACCAACCTCCTAAAGCGAGATTGGTCTACTGTTAAAGCCTAACGGGGCCTGGAAAAGGCAGTACCACCTGGAACATCTCTGCAGCAATTAGGCAGCAAAATTAGTCCAATGGTGCGACACTTGCCAAGCTCAGAGACACACTTAAATACCTGAGATGGCAGGTGTTGCATATTAACGCAATCACACAGCTTACAGACGTGCATGTGCGATTACGATTGTTGTCAGGATCTCGGAGATGTTAACTGGACCGATGCTGCCCCCTAGCGTCGGTTAGAAGGTAGGACCTCTAACAGGTGCTTTATTTTTTTGGTCAATGAGTGTATTAAATAACCAGGTGAACACCGATTCAAAAATACTTATTACATTGGATATTGGTATTTATTACACTTCATATGTATGAGCGCATGGTGTATGATTGTGCTCTCTGGTGTTCAAAAAATGAAATTGCAACAGCTGACATCATATACAGTGGGGCAAAAAAGTATTTAGTCAGGAACTGATTGTGCAAGTTCTCCTACTTATAAAGATGAGACAGGTCTGTAATTTTCATCATAGGTACTATTATGAAAATTATCAACTATGACAGACAAAATGAGAAACAAAACATAGTTACTGACTTCAAATGGAAATGTTCCTTGCCATGTGATGCTAATTCCAGCATTTCCCATATGTCCAGGCAAAAGTGTTGCATGGATCTGATTCACTGCAGCAGTGGCTCAGAAAAGATTAGCGGATGTGCTTCAGCTGGAGCATCTCTTCCATGCTGAAAGGCATACTGAAATATTAATGCCATATGTAGGGCTTTTACCTGCATGTATGCTTTGTTCTGGAAATGACACAACTTAGTAATGTGCAGCATGCAGCTACAGGAGAAGTACAAAGGTCTAATACATACGAAAGGGAGAACATGTAATGCTTAACATTATGGTAATATTATAGGCATTCCTATTTGCTTGTAACCAGTACAAAGTCAGAACTATCATATTCTTACACTTCAGCTTTAGTTTAGACCAGAAAAAAAAGAAATGTTGTGTCTGTTTGTTAGCATTAGTTAGTAGGGATTTACCTGTTATTTCCTCCTCCTTCTCAACAAGAGAGATTCTTTGATGCCTGATCATTTTTTATGGCCTAATATGTCAGATGGCATAGATATTGTGAATATTGCTTCCAGGGTATGTAGCAGATGTGTCACTGACAGAAAAGGGTAAGAGGTAGTTTAAGATTATTTATGATGGACTTAATGCTGGTAATAATTTTAATGACTGTAAGACCAAAATTATTTTGTAGAGCCCAACTTTTTTTTTTTTAGCCATACACTATACTATGTCTCTGTTAAGCTCTCTGGGCACAAAATGAGTCACCTTTTGTGTTTAAGGTTGTAGTAACTTCAGGCTCCTGCACAGGAAGATCAGGCTATAAATATCTGCAGGGTGTGAGGTGGGATTCATACATTGAGAAGAGGTGGTACAGTACAGTGAATGTCTTCTTTGTTGTGTGGAAAATGGGTCGCAAAGCAGATGTTAATGATTCGCTAAAAAGAGCGTTTGCATTTGGGCATGCCAAAGGCCATAGTGTGAAGGAAATAGCTGACTTTGCTAGTGTATCAAAGCATATGGTCATTCGGGTCTACCAGCAGTGGCAAAAGTCCCAGTCTACAAGAAATTCTTGTCAGAATTGTGACCAAAAGATGAAACTGACAGATAGGGACCGCCTTCGCGTTTCACAGATTGTCAATAAAATGTATTTGCTTCCAGGCCAGAATTGCTTCTTGAAGTACTAAGATTTAAGATCCTTCACAGCCAGTTTCTGAAAGAACACTCCACAGGGAACTGCATACCATGAACATATGGAGCAGAGTGGAATGCAAGAGGCCTTTGCTCACTTCTGCTCACAACCTTGCCTGGTTACAATGTGCAAAAAGACACACTAATTGGATTGTTCATGATCTGAAACTGGTCAGATGAATCTTGTTTCTGCCTCTATGTGAATGATGCTAGGCGTTATGTTTATGTTTAAGACCTCAGGAAGCCTTCAATGAGCCCTGCATGCAAGGTGTAGTGTAACCTGGACGAGGTTCTGTGATGTCCTATCCTTGCATTCCAAGATGACAGTTCTTGCGTTAACAGGGTTGCAAATGTGACTGATTGACATGTTCTGGCACACATTTAGACTGTGTGACAAAATCTCCAGATGTGAATCCTCTTAAATCTGTGGGACTACCTGGCCGAAATCTGGACGAACTGCGCAATTTTTTGATACAAGAGAAGCTGAACATTGATGTCACCTACATCCAGAACCTTTCCAGTAGATGACAAATTGAACTGCAGCTGCTATTTGTGCTCATGGAGGTATTACGTGCTATTAGGTACATTTCAGTCAAAAGTGACTTAATGTTTTTGTCCGGTGAGCTTATTTAGCCATTTAACACTTTTTTTGTTTCAAATATGCCTTTTTACATAAGTATCAGGTCCATTATACCATCCTCTTAAGTGTTACGGCTTTCCCCTAGGCAGGGTTGTAACCATACATTTCTATTGTGAATTTCCGTATATTATAAAACCTTTAGCATGTATATAATAGTTTTGTTTACATGCGGTATTTCTGATGCATCTATATATTGTTTGCACGCAGTTTTCTTGTGAAAATACCCTTTATATTTACATCACAAAGCACAGGAGACGGACAGGGACTTGGCTTGAGGTCTGCACAGACCAGCATGCGTTTTGAGCAAAGTGCCATGACAACTGTAGAAGTGTTATTCTGCTGCTTTTGAGTCCACAAAGAGCTCTATAGAGACCAGGGGCTCCACTTTCAAGTGCTGGTCATGGCAGAGGTTTGTGAGACCTTTGGGTTCCGCAAGCCTGATGGCTTGTTGATCAGCCATGCAGAAGTCTCTTCTGGGAGAGGACACAAATTCAGCAACAGAGCATGTGAGGTCCTGAGACTCCAGATGATGACTGGGCTCCAGCTTGCCTAGGAAGAGCAATGGGATACAAGTGGGCGGCAGAAGTGAGAGTATGGCATGCGCTCAGGGCGAGCCACTAAAGGCTGGGGCAGAGTTGTGATGTTCAACCCACTGTGGCGTAAAGGCCAGTGCACTAAGCTGCAGATTGTCCAAGAGTTACAGCATTATCCTGCTTTGCATGTCTGAGGTTCTATACCAGGTCCTGACAGGGCGGAGGGTGTCTTGCCTCACCCCATAGTGGCCCGGGACATCTTGAACAACTCCACCATGCGGGTCTGTTTTCCTTATTTTATTGTTTTATCAGTGCATTTTATGTCATGTCTGTAGTTGCAGAGTCTTCATTCTGTGTCTCGTTTTTGTTATGCATTTTATTTGCTTTTGTTTATTAGCTCCTGAAAGCCAGCAGTGGTCTTCATTTAGCCTGGCTCCATTATCTATTTGTTTATTCTAGACCTGGCACAGCTCATAGCTCTTCTCAGAGCTTTTTACCAAACATACAGGCATGTTCTAAATAAAGCTTCATTATGAGCAAATTTCCTGGTGTTCCTGCCTCTTCCTCGACGCTGCAAAATTTCTGGGGTGAGAGGATAATAGATCTGCCTTTAAACAAGGTAGTCAATTGAATTATAGAGCGGATATTATACATGCCTTAATGTGTTTAGTTCGAAAATGTCACTACTTTTGCAGATAGCTGTAATTTGCATCATTAAGTGTAATAATGATGACGATACAGCCTGGGTAGATGACGTTCACGTATTTAGAAAGTGTTTTCTTTCTGCAGGCACGGGAGTCAGAAGTGTTTGAATGACGTGTTTTATAGCCTGAACCATTTGGACGATACTCTGTTACGTTACGCCCTCTACTGGTCAATATAGGCATAGTTCATGACTTCCTAGCGTCTTTCCTGTGTATTTTATATAAGTTTTGTACTGCACGCTAATATTCATGCTATTGTTAATGTAGTTTTCTCTAGCCCAAAACGCTAGTCCTTTTCACAGCTTTCATGCTAATAATGTGGATATCGATTTAGATTTGTGTTATGTAAGTTTGTAAAAGCGCCCTTGGTCAAACTATTTTTTTTAATTCCTAAATAAAAAAAATGTTAACATGACCTCTGCTTAAATATGATATTTCCACATTTTTATGAACCATTATGATCAATAAATCAAGTAGGTTTTTTGGATGTTAGGAACAAAAACCCACCAATGGAGACATCTGCAAGGGTGCCTAAACTAAAATGTATACATTGAAATCTGCAAAAATCTGTGTTTACTAGTATCCTCAACTTTTCACAATGAAAGCTTTGCGCAGGACTGTTGCTGTCTGGCAATCTGACAGACATGATCTAACACAAACCCATGTCAAAATTCGTGGTTTTCCTAGTCATACCTCTGAGACTACTATAAATAACATGGCATGAGTTTTGTTTGTTTTTTGTGTGCTTGAGTCTGTAGCTAATGTCATTTACACTCCAGACAGGAATCACTCCAGGAGCTGGGTATGATAAGATGATTGCCACATGGGCGCATTTGTTTTAAATGACTCATATCTTGTTGAGCCTAGACTGCTGTGCTTTTGCAGACCATCCATGTAAAATCCACAGCAACGACCAGACTGAGTAGACTCAAGGTGGCTTGTGTGGTGTTACAAAAATAGACATGTTTGAAATAAATAATCTATTTTAATCCAAAATGAATGAATATACTGCATCATTTTAAAGGACTACTGGTGTGTGTGCAGAAGAATTTTGGGCAAGCATATGGCTTGATGTGATTTATTTAGAGCAAGGGATAGGGCATATTGTGGGCGTTCGAGCCTGCACATTGGACAGCTGAGCTAATTTGTCTTTCACAATAGCTGATTAATTAGTTGTTATTATTAATTAGTGTCACTGCTGGTAAATTAGCACTATGCTTTGAGATTCGATTAAGGAGCTCAGTAAAACTAATGGTTATGACATTAATTGAGTAAATTGAAGTAGATTAGTTTCACGCCACACTTTAAACTGATTTACTCAGGTATTTTCCATGCCATGTGCCACCCCAAAATAAACAAACTGCCACAAAACCCCATCTCAAATGCAGTACTACTCCCTACATACTAAAAATGTGTAGCATTATGAAGGATAAATGCATTTGAGGCAGAGGAACAGTAGATCAAGGTTGTTTCACTGACAGGACACAGGCTGACTACACACTGTACACTCCATCGCAGGTTCTGCAAATGCACTAGCCGACCATCACATTGCAAACCCCACCCATGATTCAAACCCAGGCACCCAGGAACTACTATTTCCACCATCTGGTTCTTACCATCAAGCCACTGGAGCAGCTGCTTTCATCTAAAATGGGAAACAGTGATTGAGACATTTTTAATAACAGTAATGTGATATATTCTTGTATAGTTTACATAAAATGATTTAATATATCCCAGAATGAGTAAAAAGCAAAGACTGTAGTGGCTATCTGATGGCACCCTGCTTTCTTCTTACAGAAACAAGAAGTGTTTCACCCATTTTCACCTGTGGGGAACTTCTGTGGCAAATTAGCAAGCAATCACACCTATGACTTGCTGCTAGCATATGTGTCTTTTCAGCATGCACCCATGTACAGGGGTGCTTGAAAGTTTGTGAACCCTTTTGAGTTTTCTCTATTTCTGCATAAATATGACCTAAAACTTCATCAGGTTTTCACACAAGTCCTAAAAGTAGATAAAGAGAACCCAGTTAAACAAATGAGACAAAAGTATTATACTTGGTCATTTATTTATTGAAGAAAATGATAAAATATTTCATATTAGTGAGAGGCAAAAGTATGTGAACCTTTGCTTTCAGTATCTGGTGT